>VZRR01007165.1:584076-631945 GCA_013398015.1 Oreocharis arfaki | reverse complement strand
GCCCAGAGGAGGATGAGGAGCCGGCCCAGAGGAGGATGAGGAGCCAGCCCAGAGGAGGATGAGGAGCCGGCCCAGAGGAGGATGAGAAG
The DNA here is from genome assembly GCA_013398015.1 of Oreocharis arfaki. NCBI lineage: Eukaryota > Metazoa > Chordata > Aves > Passeriformes > Paramythiidae > Oreocharis > Oreocharis arfaki. The sequence goes on along the minus strand of VZRR01007165.1, from coordinate 631,856 downwards.
CCGGCGTGCATCCTCACGCTCCGTGTAGGCCCGCAGTCGAAAACCACTGTGTCCAGGGTGTTTTTCCCGTCGGCCAGGACACAGAAAGCAGCTGTGTGTGTGTCTCCTGGGCGTTGCAGATGTGAAGACAAGCCAGGGAGCTGCTGCCTGTGGAGCTGCTCGCCAGCCACATCTGCACTGCACTGGGAGCATCGTGTGCTGAGCCTTTTGCAGCCCCGCTGAAGGGAAGCAGCCTCTAGCTGAGGAAGAGTAGTGAGGGATGTACTGCTGTGCCCATCCTGGAATCCCAGCAGGGATCAGAAAAACCTCCCTTAATCAAAGGGGAAATAAATATTCCTGCTTAGGATTTACAGGTTGGAGGGGAAAGGACAGGAAGCCTCTTCTCACCTATGCTAACAACTCAGCTGGGTTTTGTTTTGAACGGACTGTGGGGACCAAGTGGAGAGGAGCAACTTCCCACAGCTGGATGGGGATGGACTGGATGAAGCAATTTGCTGCAGTATCAGTCCAGGGACAGGAGAGGAGGTAGAAAACAAGGGAGGTTTGGAAACAAAATAATAGTAAGAGGAAAATTCAGCTTTAGGGAGGCTGAAACCATTTGTCAAACCAGCAAGCAGTCCGCTCCGAAAGAAGACAATTTTTTTCAGGCAAACTAGAGAAAATTCCAGAGATTCTGGCAATTGTGAATCACCCCCAAACTACTAGGTTTTGGATGGAAAGTGTTTTGCAGCCATAACTAAATGGTCCCACCCGATTCTGGGCTGTGGGGCTGTGTGGGAACATGGATGTGCAGAGCTGACAGTACGCACATGGAGCTGAGACCTAGGTGCACCAAGGACTATGCACATAATTCAGGGTCTGAATAATTATCCTGGTGGAGAATTAACCTCCAAAAGACCTACAGAGCTATTTTGTCTGTAGCTGCAAAAGCTACATGACTAAGTGGCAGCCCATGAGCAGAACTGTCTGCTTCCTCTGACAGCATTAATTGTAGTTCACATCATCCAGCACCCCTGTGAAATGGCAGGTTCATGACTTTGCCTCACAGGTCATCAGAAGAGCAGTTTAGGCAATCTAAATATCAGGTGCATTGGTATCATTCCCCTGGTTTTCAGCTGACATTTCTGAAAAGAGAGCCATTTTCTTGAATTATAAAGAGAAGAACTAATCAGTCAGAGTGAATTGGGGTTAGAATGGGCATTTCAGTCATTCAGTTATGGATGAATGTCACAGCACATTTAGATTATCTGCTTGTCAGACGCGTGAGGATGAATGTGCTATGTCAACTCCTCTTTGTGAGGCCCTGACGTGTGCATGATGGCCGCATCCTCACATGCTTTCATCCGTTCTTTTCCAGGCAAAGCACCCCTTAAAATTCACAAGTACGTTGCTGTCTACCCAGCAAGACTGAGACAAGGAGAGAATATTTGTCTGCAAAGTCAGCTTGATTCAGTGTTCACCAGACAACACACAGGTGTCCAAGGTACAACAGTACTCCTAAAATACCTTATGTTTTATTTAATATATGCTATTTCACGTTAAAAATGCTATGACAAACACATGGGAAGAGTTGAGGCAATCTTCTTCTTCCTTTTTAACTTAAACCAGGGAATAATTTTTGACTGAAGAAGCAGCTTTGGCACTTCCTGATGTTTTTCGTGCTCCTAATCTCTTTTGTTTTCACTCTATCAAAGCAATCTGCTATTGATTTCTACAGTGCAATGTCTCCTTCAAAGACTGTACATATTTGTTAATCTAAAATAGAAAGCAACTCATGGATGAGGCAATTTTTCTTTTAACACAGTCTTCACGAAGAAGGCAAGTACCTCATAGGGCACTACTGACTTGAAGGATTAGGCTCAATGACCAACCACGGCCTCTTCTAACCCTACATGCCTGTATCTCCACTCCACCTTTTGCATATAAAAGCTTTATTTACATGAAATATAATGTAAATGCTTAGGTGCATAAAATGAATGGGACAACCACTTTTTAAATATTAGTTGTTACATTTATTTTCTTTGTTACTAATATGCTTGCTAAGTTTGTAAGAAAACAAGCCTTGAGTATTTAGCATTCAGGTTGCCCATTATACCTTAATTTAATTACTTTGAGTCTATTATACAATCTTTAGGTACATGATCATAGACTATTTTTCCAAGACCCCAGTACTGTGTGGAGGGTGGAGAGCAGATTCTTGATAATGAGTAGGTTTCTGTATATCAGAGATCAGTTTCATTGGCTGCAGAAGGTGGACATCATGCAATTTAGTTTTGGACCTGATCCTCTGAAGCTCCACCTGAGAAAAGTGGCCTTAAGACCTTTGCTGCTAGTGAACATGTTTAGTAAAAGAAAGATCTTTACTTCCCACCCAAGAATTCCTCATTGTTATGGACAACAGTCGGTTATAAATTTGTCATCAAAAGCAGCCTTGACCTGTAAATTGACTTTTGCTTAGCCATATTTTGTATTAAATATTCCCCTGTATAACCAAGTTCATACAGTGAGAGAAAATGATATAGTAAAGCAGACTTTCAGCAATGCTGTGCTTCATCAAAGAGAATGAGCTCTCAACTCCCACTGCAGTCATGACCAGGAGAGTCACAGGTATGAACACATTGGTTTTTAGTTTTACTCTATTCCACTTCATCTAATGAGCTTCCCGATGAAACACTTCAATATTCAGATCCCATGTTTCTTTAAGAAAAACAAAACGAAACACAACCCCCCCCAAAAGAGAGTATAATTGCAAAACTAATCCAAATATTGCTTAGTATTACTATTATTATGAAGGCCTTTGGTGACTTAATAACGTAGCAGCTCTGTTGACCTGATTAAACACTGAGATCTTTGCCTTCAAGCTGTACTGGATAAATTGTGCTAACAGATGCTTTACTCTGGGCATTTTCTTAAACGCAGGACCAAAGAATTATAATTCCCAGCATTACTGGAATAGCAAAATGTCTTTCAGTTTATCCCTTCAAAGTGAAAAACAAGATATTTTCAGAAGTCTTAGCAAGTCAGATAAAACCCCCAACTAAGATTCTACTGAGTACCTTTTCTTGGTACTCAGTACCAAATACTTAAATACGTAATGCTTAAATAAATACTGAAATACATGGTACTTAAATAAATAATTTCTTTCTCAAAATGTTGTTATTTCTCTTTAAAAGATATTAAAGGCTAAATTTAATTTCCCGAAAAGGGATGAACCCAAAGATGTTAGTATTTTGCTCCTAAGCTTTTGAAGGATGGAACTGTGATTTCTTTCACATTTGTATACAATTCCGAGCCCTTTGGAGCATAAACAAAATAATGGTGACAATGCATAATGATTAGAAAGGGAGAAAGACTCATTCTGGATTTTATAGAATAAGACACATGAAATTCCCAAGGCAAACACAAAAGAGAATTTACATTAAAACCATAAAAAAATTATTCCTGATGAGCATAAGAAAACATTCCGTGGTTCTATATAGGAAAGGCAGTAATAAATAATAAATAGTAGAAGAGATGCTGTTCTCCTCAATGAATGTGAAATTCCTTTCCATGCCTGTTTGTTTCTTCACTGTGCTGGGAGGCTTCAAGAGGTAAAATCTAATTTGAACTGATGATACACGTGCTTGGAGCCTGGTATTTCCTATTTTAAGTGTGCTCATTTAATACTTAATGGATGAAATTCTGCTTTCAGTTACACAGAAAACTGTGCATGAATTTTATTGATTTCTTTGAAACCACTCTGACCTTGTTTCAACTAGAGGCTGGGAACTGTTCTAACTAGATGGAAATGCGAAGAGATGATAAGAATGTACGATTTTTCTTTTAATTGGGCTGGTCTGTGGTGTCTTTCAGTTTTGATATCTGTGTATCCAGCATGGAATACATTCATAAGCTAAACATTAAAATGATTCCTTTATTTAAGAATAGCAAATGATTGATATTTTTAAAGCAGATTGGGGGTTGTTTGGGGTTTGGTGTAGTTTGTTTCTCTTGACATAAGGCAGCATTGTATCTATGATTTTTCTGCACAAACGGTTGTGTTCCTCCAGCCTACGTAACCACTCTGAAGTTGATTTCCTCCTGCTGGAGAATTCCAGGACAAGGGAAAGGTACCATTTTTGTTGTGCAATACATTGTGCAATTAATGCCTAGGATGTAAATTAAAACCTGCCCAGCAGATAAATGTCTGTTATGACAAGGCTTCCCCAACCCAAAAGTGGAGGTCACGCTCAGACCCACCCTCTGACGTTCGTCTTTCAAAGGATGGTTTAAATAACCCTATGTATATCAAAAGGATCTAGATTCTTAGCAAAAGGAATTCAGAGCAGGGAATGGTAATTTATTTTGAGCAATTAGTCACCGCCCCGTCAATGCCAGCAGAGTTCAGCAGAAGTTTCATGGGTACAAAAATGGGCTTCATCTTATTTAAGCACTAAGGATTGCTACGAGTAGTGAGAACTACAGTGCCACTGTAATACTTTAATTTGAAGTGTGCCCAGATTTTCTAAACCTAGACTTAGTCTCTGCTCCCCTGCATCAGATTCACAGTGAGATAAGCTAGTAAAACCTTAGCTGGCACAAAAGTGCTGTGGCAGAGTAGAGAACCCGGTAAGAGACCACCTCTTTTCATCTCACTGTCATCTGCTACTTCACTAAGTAACATGAACAGCCAGCCTCCACACACTGAAAGTGCTGGAATTTCACACAGTAAGGGCTGCAGGATGGTTTGCCACTTTCAAGGTCTCCCAGCCACATATTTAACCAGGGTACGTCACAAACTCGGGGCTGATTCAAACCCAACTATTCCCAAAGTTGTCCCGTACCATTCCAGATAACTTTGTGCTGCAGTTGAGATATAAATCTCTGTATGCATTCCCTAGCATTCATTTTCCATGGAAGTCACTGAGAGTGGAAAATAGGAAGGATCAGACTTTCTCACAAGATGTCACATTCTCCTTGGTTCCTGCCAACTCCAAACTGACATGGGAGCAGTCTCTCCCGAGCAATTCTGCTGCCTCTGGTTCTGGTTGACATCAAGAAGTGTTGAGGTATGTGTACAAAGTTAACATTTCCCCCCTCTGAATCTCAAATAGCACACAAAGTTCAAATGCAGTCACAACCAGACGTCAGTTGTGAGCTCTCCATGTCCTCGCTACAGATACTTCATTTCTAAAAGCAGCCTGTTAATGTCAAACATTTCCATTCTAGCATTCAGAGATTATGAGTTTATTGTAGCAGCTGTAATCTTCCTGTATTTCAAGGGAAATATATTAGGAGACATTTTAAATGCATTTTCCTCTATTAACATAAATCTTGGCATCTTGTGTAATAAAGTCAAACAACGGGGCATACATTACACCGAAAGTCCTGAAACAATAAAGAAGTCCTAAAGGAAAAATAAAATGAAATTAAGATTTCAGGTTTAAAATTTTGCATGGGAATGCAATTCCTCGCACCAGGTAGTCCTTCTGTCATCAGCATACAAAAGCTGAGGTGCTGCTAATGGGACACAAAACATTTCAGCAGAAGGCTTTAATCCCTGCAGCTCCACAGTGTGTGGAAAACATGAGTCTCCACTCTCTGGCTGCTTCTTGGTGGCTTCTGCAGGGCAGGTTCCATGGAGGCATTGGAAACAGGCTGGAATCTCCATTTCAAGTTTTTTCCCTTATGGATAGCTACAGTCTAGGTTGCTCAGGGCAAATTCAGCTTAAACAACCTGTGCTCAAGTACCCTCAACATTGTTTAAGCTCTGCAAGGATGATAGTGCAGCACGAGAAAACAGAGATGGTAATTGATTCTTGCATTAATTCAACTAAATATTTTGGGTGATGCCATCAATTAAAGTCCCTGGATTTACACTCCCTATTTAGTTAGATTGTTGTCATGCCCTAATAACAATTCAGGCTTGTTAGGGACGTATTTATGGAAACTTCATTTCATTGCTGCGAGACTACAAATGATCCATTGCATGCTTGATTGTTCCAGATGCTCTCGTTTACACGACCTTTCTTCTAATAGCTAAACTGAACACGGGCCTTTTGGGGAGAGCTGTGATTTAGGGGCTCTGCACTGGAAATGGGATTATTGCACATCGGGGACGAACCTGAGTACCCACAGTCTGAATACCTAGATTTTATCCCAAGAAAAAAATCCCATAGCAAGGCAATGAAAACACAAGAGGTAATACAGGCAACCAACCAATCTCTCTGCCCTGGGTTTCATATTTTGAAGCTGAGAAAATGCTGTGAACATTACTTAAAATAAAAGAAATTTCTATGCAGCCTTAATCCCAGTCTTCCCCTTTTTTTACCACTGCTTTGTTCACCCACTCCTCTTCTTTGATTTGATGCCTATTTCTGTTTAGGAGCCTATCTTAAGTTTTATTTATTGACTACATAGTTTCCAAATGAAAATAAGAAAGGAGGGAATTCAGAAGAAAGACATTACTTTAGGAAACACTGCGTATGTGCTGAGGTCAGTGTAGTAAAGCTCTTGTTATAGTAGCAAATCCAGTAACATTTTTCCTGCTAAGGAACAGGTTTTTGTGTGCATGTCAAAGCACTCACTCTCCCACTCTCCCAGATCTTTTTCGCACCCTTAGAAAGCTGAAAACTAAAATGAAGGTAGAATTTCTGGGATTGTATACACCCTGTGCCTGAAAATGCTCTATTTTTGACTTCATTATCTCCTTCTTTCAGCTTGTTCAAGTGTATTTTTAGTGTATTCCACGCATAATATTTGATAAGGAGTCAAGTTAGAATAAAGCCCGCAGTCTGTAAGGACTGAAGCTGTAGGAAACCACGTTGGCTCCTCTAACGGGCTTCAGGAGGAGGGGAGGCAGGTGGGACATTGGACTTCTCTCACAGATATTAAACAAGAATCCTGCTGGGAGGCCAAACACGAGCCAGGTTTCCCGCAGCAGCCCTTTATACCATTCAGGGATAAATAAAGGGCAGGCAGGCAGGGGCTTTCCTCTGGGCCAGGGAGCTGCATCTGCGTGTGTGCTGTGAAACCCAAAGTTGAGTTCTGATTGCTTCTGTTCACGTGGCCCAAGCTGCACCATCACCCATGCTGGAAGCAAGTGGTGGGCAGTGATGCCACCCCTGCCTCTTTCCTGAGCATCCTGTGACAGCAAGAGGCTCCGAAGCCACAACTCATCACACAGGCTGAGTCAACAGCCTCGTCACACTTCTCCACTTGCTTCCTTGTGCTGCTCCTGTGGCAAGCTGCCTTCTGCACTGAACAGCTGCCATCGCCCTCAGAATCACGAAGCACCGAAAGGGAGGCACTTTGCCCAGAATGTCGAAGAAATGGTGACAGTATTGTATAGAGCTCTTCCTCTTTTATGCAGGCTTTGCCAACAAATCACTGGAAATAAGGACCCTGAGGACACCCAATCTGCCCTGTGACAGCTCAGTTATACCTGTTCTTGACAGATGTTTATCTTGTGGGTGTGAGCCTTCTGTGATTCTTCCACCTTCCCACAGCAATCTGTTCCAAGGGTCTGCCATCCCTGCTGTTGGATGTTTGGCCTTAAGGTCCAACTGAATCCTCCTCACTGCAATTTTAAGACCATTGCTTTTTGTTGTAAGCACAACTACATTTTAAACATTGGAGAATGCTGCTTGTTGCTTTCTCAGTCTTAAGGAGCTCCAGGTAGAGTGGAGCGATTGTGACAGATGACACTTGGTTTTAAACACACTGGTATAATATTTTCCCTACTTGCCACAGGCTGATTTGACTCATGGTCACAGCTTCTGATTCATCATAACCCTCAAGTCCTTGCTGGCCAAAGTGATTCTCAGCCAGACAACCCCCGGGCTGTGTTCATGTCATTAATATCTTCTGCCTCGTAGCCACAATTTCCACTTGTCCATGTTCTAGCACAACCTTTTTCTAAATGGAAGTGGTCTTTTTCTTGAAAGAATAGTCATCTTACACTACTTCTCCAACCCACCAGGATCATTTTGAATTTATATGGTTCTCTGAACATCTCTTGTCCATCCCAGCATAATAACATGAGTATATTTTCCAACCCATTATGAAAATTATCAGTTAAGTAACTGCCCCATGTCTGTCAGAGCTCAGCGGCAAACAAAGGGTATTTGTACATTGACCCATTTTCTTTCTGCCCCATCTCTCTGTTCAGTTCTCCTGAATCATTCTCCAGGTAGATCCTCTTGAGATTTTCCTATGCATGCAGTTTCCTCATAAATAGTTCCTGACTGAACTGGGAGGACTGGCTCTTTATTATTTATTTAAGGCTAAGTGTTTCAACTCTTGAAAACCAGTCCTTGATCTCACTGCAAAGCACCAAAATACTAAAACTCGCTTCAGAATGAATAGCAAAATTGTTACAAATTTCTTTGGTACTTCAGGTTAACATCCAGCTGTGATTTGAGGTTTAAAGTTTAGATAACTTCTGCTTTTTCATTCTTCTGAGCATCTTGGTTCGTGATGCACTCAGTCGTGTCCAGCACCTGGTGCAGCTGTATCTTATTTGTATTTGTCTGTTTCTTCTGACCACAAAAACAAGCCTGGCCAACAGAAAGGAAGGCAACATCCCCAGAAAAGGCTGGGTCAAGATGACTGTAACAAGCAAACCTAGCAAAGTTAATGCAAGTAAGATTTGCAGAGTCTATTACCCTGAGTACCTCAGTGAGTGATTCAAGGCAAGATGACACTGTCTCGGAACATGCACTGGNTTGTTCAAGTGTATTTTTAGTGTATTCCACGCATAATATTTGATAAGGAGTCAAGTTAGAATAAAGCCCGCAGTCTGTAAGGACTGAAGCTGTAGGAAACCACGTTGGCTCCTCTAACGGGCTTCAGGAGGAGGGGAGGCAGGTGGGACATTGGACTTCTCTCACAGATATTAAACAAGAATCCTGCTGGGAGGCCAAACACGAGCCAGGTTTCCCGCAGCAGCCCTTTATACCATTCAGGGATAAATAAAGGGCAGGCAGGCAGGGGCTTTCCTCTGGGCCAGGGAGCTGCATCTGCGTGTGTGCTGTGAAACCCAAAGTTGAGTTCTGATTGCTTCTGTTCACGTGGCCCAAGCTGCACCATCACCCATGCTAGAAGCAAGTGGTGGGCAGTGATGCCACCCCTGCCTCTTTCCTGAGCATCCTGTGACAGCAAGAGGCTCCGAAGCCACAACTCATCACCCAGGCTGAGTCAACAGCCTCGTCACACTTCTCCACTTGCTTCCTTGTGCTGCTCCTGTGGCAAGCTGCCTTCTGCACTGAACAGCTGCCATCGCCCTCAGAATCACGAAGCACCGAAAGGGAGGCACTTTGCCCAGAATGTCGAAGAAATGGTGACAGTATTGTATAGAGCTCTTCCTCTTTTATGCAGGCTTTGCCAACAAATCACTGGAAATAAGGACCCTGAGGACACCCAATCTGCCCTGTGACAGCTCAGTTATACCTGTTCTTGACAGATGTTTATCTTGTGGGTGTGAGCCTTCTGTGATTCTTCCACCTTCCCACAGCAATCTGTTCCAAGGGTCTGCCATCCCTGCTGTTGGATGTTTGGCCTTAAGGTCCAACTGAATCCTCCTCACTGCAATTTTAAGACCATTGCTTTTTGTTGTAAGCACAACTACATTTTAAACATTGGAGAATGCTGCTTGTTGCTTTCTCAGTCTTAAGGAGCTCCAGGTAGAGTGGAGCGATTGTGACAGATGACACTTGGTTTTAAACACACTGGTATAATATTTTCCCTACTTGCCACAGGCTGATTTGACTCATGGTCACAGCTTCTGATTCATCATAACCCTCAAGTCCTTGCTGGCCAAAGTGATTCTCAGCCAGACAACCCCCGGGCTGTGTTCATGTCATCAATATCTTCTGNTTGCTTTCTCAGTCTTAAGGAGCTCCAGGTAGAGTGGAGCGATTGTGACAGATGACACTTGGTTTTAAACACACTGGTATAATATTTTCCCTACTTGCCACAGGCTGATTTGACTCATGGTCACAGCTTCTGATTCATCATAACCCTCAAGTCCTTGCTGGCCAAAGTGATTCTCAGCCAGACAACCCCCGGGCTGTGTTCATGTCATCAATATCTTCTGCCTCGTAGCCACAATTTCCACTTGTCCATGTTCTAGCACAACCTTTTTCTAAATGGAAGTGGTCTTTTTCTTGAAAGAATAGTCATCTTACACCACTTCTCCAAACCACCAGGATAATTTTGAATATATATTGTTCTCTGAACACTTCTTGTCCCTCCCAGCATAATAACATAAGTATATTTTCCAACCCATTATGAAAATTATCAGTTAATTAACTGCCCCATGTCTGTCAGAGCTCAGCGGCAAACAAAGGGTATTTGTACATTGACCCATTTTCTTTCTGCCCCATCTCTCTGTTCAGTTCTCCTGAATCATTCTCCAGGTAGATCCTCTTGAGATTTTCCTGAGCATGCAGTTTCCTCATAAATAGTTCCTGACTGAACTGGGAGGACTGGCTCTTTATTATTTATTTAAGGCTAAGTGTTTCAACTCTTGAAAACCAGTCCTTGATCTCACTGCAAAGCACCAAAATACTAAAACTCGCTTCAGAATGAATAGCAAAATTGTTGCAAATTTCTTTGGTACTTCAGGTTAACATCCAGCTGTGATTTGAGGTTTAAAGTTTAGATAACTTCTGCTTTTTCATTCTTCTGAGCATCTTGGTTCGTGATGCACTCAGTCGTGTCCAGCACCTGGTGCAGCTGTATCTTATTTGTATTTGTCTGTTTCTTCTGACCACAAAAACAAGCCTGGCCAACAGAAAGGAAGGCAACATCCCCAGAAAAGGCTGGGTCAAGATGACTGTAACAAGCAAACCTAGCAAAGTTAATGCAAGTAAGATTTGCAGAGTCTATTACCCTGAGTACCTCAGTGAGTGATTCAAGGCAAGATGACACTGTCTCGGAACGTGCACTGGGCTGAACCAGAATGGGTTATCCTTGGAATCCTCTTGAGCCTGAAAAGTTAATTTCCAACTTCTGACATTTTTTTCTATTCCAGTGAAAGCTTTTGCGTTGAAACTTGGAGTCACACTATGGTCTCTGTTTTTATTACCAAGCAAGAAATTTATGACTCTTGGATATAAAGATGAGATGAAAATGTAACCAAACACATTACAAAGACTCAAAAATATAAATATGAAATACAAGCAATGCTTTCTACTTTTTTTTTTTTTTTTAAGTTACAAGCCCAGTTCCATCAGCTTGTGAAGAAATCCCTTCATTTAAGGTGAAATATAGTTCATGATTTTTGAGTCCAAAAAAATCAAGCCCATGCTTGGGCTTGCCAGCATGATTTTTGGCCTGTAGCTCAAAATGGAGCTGGCCATCTGCACTTTGGGAATCCATTACCGTTGTCAGAATCACACAGGGTATTATAGCAACTGCCCAAAGCAAAACAAAACCAAACCAAAATACTTCAAGATACTATAGTCATTATACCCATCTGTCTAGCTATTTATAAACTAGTTTGCTGAGGTACTCCACACATTCTGGAGGCAATAACTTGCCATTCCTGTTTATTTTTTCAGGTGTCCTTGAACCATGTCTAAAAAAAAGCAAAACAGCACAAGGTTGAGAAGGGGAGAACTTGTTTGCTGCACTGAGTGAAACAGTAGGTCCTTTTCTCACAGCCTGAAAAATGACACATCAACTGCAGTGAAGAATTTCTGGAGTTAGTTCAGCTCATTTGACACTTTGGGGAACACTAATTGAGCATTCAATAGTTTAACACTGTGGGAGTGGGGCAAGCCAATCCAGGAAAACCATCAGCAACAGGGAAATCAATTTCCTCCCTCAAACTTATTGTTCCTGCATGCCAAAGGTGATCCCAAGAGATTCTACTTGTTGCTGACACATTCCAGAAATCATTTAATTTTCCCACCTCTTTTTTTTTTTTTTTTAAACTGGCAGAAGGAGGCAAGAGAGATGGCCAGATGTATCCCAAGGGCAAAAGAGAAAGCATATGAAAGAAATGTTGAGAAGAGAGGCAAGATAGCTAACAAAGGGCAAAAATGCCAAACCTGCTTGTTTCCACTGCCCTGGGAATACTGTCCGTGTAGATATGCGTGAACAAATAACCAGTGCATCTGCAAAAAGATTATTTACTTGACTGCTCTCTCTGCTGATTTGAAATACAGTAGCTCTGTTGAGCTCATTAGCATTCTGTCTTTGTTAGACTGTGTCTGCTGAGCTCACTACAAAACAGAGATAGATGGTCCTTGGAACATGAATCTATGAGATAAATGTTGCTACCCTGCTGAAGGTGTGGCTGCCCCACAGAGTGGGGATGTGCCAGACAGAGCCTGGTTCTTCAGCTGTGTTTGGGAAGCTCTCAGGAAATGAAAGGACTACACTACAAGTGAGACCCTTTCTATTTCTCCTCCAAACCAGAGTCATCTGGCTGTCCCTGAGAGGAACAGTGAAGTCCCTTAACAGCCACAGGCACTTTTCACTAAGCAGGTGTTACACCAGTGAACATGCAGAACAAACAACAGGCATCTCCTAGATGCATTTCTCTTCCTTTCATACAGTTAAAAAGGAAAACACTCAATTACCACATTTGCATAATTCCTTTAAAAAACTAGTCCCTCAGCAGTTTCAAAGACATCACTGCATCTCCTTCTCATTTCCTGCAGGGATATTATTGTCATCTGGAAAATTTAAGTCCGCCTGACAACAAATTTTCTGGTTGAAACTAACAGCAACACGGCGACAGCTTCAAACACTCTTTGCACTGCTTGGTTAGGAAGTCAGGATTAAAGACATACTGTGTTTCTCTACTTCACTAAAAGCCTGTACTTTAATGTTTTAAAGCTTCTAAAGTTGTCTGCCAATAGTATCATATCTGTCACTGGCAACAGTATTCATCCTCCCAGCGGCAGGATTCAGCTATGGGAGAACTTACGGTGGTTTTCCTCATGTTGTGGCAGATCCACAGTAGGCCGTAATTTCTCACCTACTAGGTATTCTCCCTGAAATTTCAACACATACAACTCTTCCTCACTTCTTTACAAAGTTTAGCAGGCCTGTCAACACCGTTACCCCAGGATCTCACATTAATTAATTTATCCTCACAGCACTCCTTTGTTAGATGCCAGATTTCTCAGAGAGCTCAGACTCAAATTTTTGAGTGCTCAACACCTAAATTGGAGCCAGATTTTCAGAACAACTGAGCTCTCTTTTAGTTTCTTAAAGAAGGTGCAAATTTTTCAAAGTTTCCAACAACCCTGGCAGCAGTGTCTGCTGCCCAGATTGCGTGAGAAGCTGAGGACTCAGTGTGCTAAACTTCTTTTCTACCTAGGAACATCACATTTTGGTGCCTAAAGCGGAGGTGATTTCCTTGTAAAGTCTGGCTGTCAGAGTGGGAGGCTGAGCTCTTTTGAAAATCTGGATTGCTATTGTAAGGTTATCACAGCTTTGCAGAACACAAGCTGACAGCTAGAGCGAGGGCCCAGAGCAACGGAACATTTGTGTAACAGGTGGAAATGAGATCAGGATTCAGGCTGTCAAGCCACCCATTTCTGTCCACGTTGTACTTGGAATTGGGCTGCAGTGTGGCTGGCTGGCATCAGCGTGTGTTCAGCTCCATGGCACGGGCTGTGACGTGGGCACGGGCTAAAACACGAGCTCAACAGCATCCTCATGATGACAGAGCTGCTGTATGAGACACTGGGGATGAGGCAGAATGAAGCAGGTTCCTGGAAAGCTGCAATGTAACACTCTGCCCTCCTCCTACTCAGCGGAACTGAGGAACACAGATGTACTATCTGTGCTTATATCTCAGAATTAAAGCAACCTCACAAAGGAAAAAGGTGGTTTGTTGGGGTTTTTTTCTGCACTAATTATTATCTTTTACTGACTCTGGCTTACAGCTTGAAAACAATGCCCCGAGATGCAGATTCATCCACTGCAACTCTGCGAGCCCATGAAGTGATTGCAAGTCACCAAGGGCTCCTGCTCAGCACAGCCACAGAAAGAAAGAAGCCCACAGGCCAGACTGAAGTGGTAAGCACAAATATACAGTGCTGAATGACACAGAGGGAGGAGGCAGGAGTGGGAAATAGCCTCAACCATTCACACAGTTCACTCATCAGGTTGCCCCATCTTCGTTTTGGACTATGCTAAGTAGCTCCTTCTGAGACAAACTGGGCTCAGGTGGAGTTAGCTCTGAGGAGAAGTCAGGGCTAAGAACCAGTCTTGAAAGTCTGTTTTGTGTAGCAGCAGAGGCATAGCCACAAAGCCTTGCCAACAGAAAAGGTTAATTACTCTGAGCATGCACACATCTCAGCTGTTTCACTCCTCTTTCTCGAGTGACCATATTCATCCTCGCTTGGTGAGATGTGAACTTACTGTTCCACACGGAGCAGCCACAACTAAGGCTGAAAACCCACCACAGCCATGCCCATAGCAATGGTCTCAGTGGCACAGGAGTTCGGCTCAAAGGAGAGACTGTACAAAAAACTTACTGTTAGGATACACAGTCCTCCCCTTCTTTGAAAACGCAGGCAGAGCTAATTTTCAAGTATTCCCATTTAAGCTCTGGCAATTGTTTGGCACCATATTTTTCACTTCTAACAAAAGTGTCTCCGTTTTTAAGGGTCCGGAGCAAGATGGCAAGGGCCACAGTCACAGATGTGCCAACCACCAACAGTGCAGGTAAAGAGTGGTGGTTGCTCATCCTCCATAAAAGCAGCTGAAGCAAGTTTCAAGGTGGGCCTAAATTCTCAAACTCAGAGCTTCCCATTATCTCTCCTTCTCCCAGTCACGTAGCCAGTTCTTTGTCCATTCCCTCCCTCCATACAAAATCCTAAATTTTAAAAATATTTCCAACCAGGCTGTGTTAATGTGACAGATGGGAATTCTCTGTCAGCTCCCTTCTGGTGAAACATTTATAAGGTGTCCTACGGCTTCAGAAGGCAACATATTAGAAAACTGGGAGGTGGAGGGTGTAGAGGGAGAAGCTTTCCTATTTTAATTTTAAGCAGTAGGAACACAAGTAGAGTGAGTCATAGCTCTTCAAACATGAATCCCAAAGCAAATAACGACATGGAAAGAGGAGAAATATAGATTAGGCAGGCAGAGCAAAAAATGCTGTTAATCCCTGCAGGCCTAGATGGTGACTTGCTTGCAAAACGCCCAGGGAATGGGATGAGGTGCCACACATGGGTATTTTAGCCACAGAGGCAGGTGAATCATTGCTTAACTTCATTAAAGGCTCCTACTTCAGCGGGTGACTTGGGACAGGAGTGCGTGAGGAGCTGTACTGATGGGCTGCAGCTCGTGTTCTGCAGGGAGGGAGGGATGGAGGGGGTGCAGCACCTGGGGAGAGCTGCCACCGCCGGCTGGGATGTTTACCTAGCCTGGAAAGAGGGAACAGCAATTACCACCTCACTGAATATGGAGGGTGGGTGGGGAAGATATTTCTAGTTTTGCCCACACCCCCTCCTGGCAGTATCACCACCGTCAGCACTGCCATAATGCAATGGTATCCCAGCAACGGGGCTGGAACAACGCCTCACAGAGAGCGCGGTACCTGCACAACTCTCAGAGCCCTTCACAAAGGCCACAGCCACAATTAGCCTGGGGGCTAATTTTGTAAATTAGAGAGGTGCTGCAATACCAGTGATGCTTTTTCCAACCAAAAGGAGGGAACAGATGTGCGTTTTTCCTCAAGTCATTATTTATTTGTTTCAGCAAACAGCAGGTTCCAGTGCGCTCTCCTGGATGGCTCCACCACAGCATCAGCCTTGATAACCTTTACGCCTTAGGTTTTAACTTCTCTGTTTTTCAAATCCTGTACTGCTTAGTGTGTAACTGAAGTTTCTCGTGGCCTGTCAGCTGCTGTTCTCTCATGCTGGTGAGACAGAACAAACCTCTCCAGGTTTGCTCTTCAAAGACCCAAAATGTATAAACTAAAGCCTTTGGGGGGGGGAGGGGGGGCGCAAACTTGAGGTAATTACATCATTAACTGAAGTTATAACTGGAGAATGAACCCTGATATGCAAATGGAGCAAACTTACAAAAGTGTGAAGAACTTGTGACCCAGGGTCCATCTTGGGTGGAGCCTCTTGACTGCCCGCTTGAAGGCCCTTCAAATAAATACCTACTTTTATTCTCTTATTCTTGTCTAGCCTCTGTTTTTAGGTGGCCAGCTCAAGGCAGCAACCTGCATGGCAAAATAGGGTTTAGCTCACAAAAAGGCTCTATCTTTACGTGTTTTATTACACGTGTTATTTAGAGATCCAGAACTCTCTTGGTTGCTGTGGTCCAACACACCTTTAATCTCATCTTTATTTTGCCACTGCCAGATTGCACAGTTTGACAGCAGGGCATGCTTTCCTGTTTGCTTAGCTGGAGCCATTGCACTTCAATGTTTACCAGCATGGTTGAGAAAAATTCCAGGAGGGTTGGATTTGGTTTGGGGTTTTTCATACTCTTTTTTTTTCCATTAGCATTTGCTTATTTGTCAAAGTCAAAACGTTTTGAAGAGATGGTTTGGTTTTGACAGTTTTTCTTCACAACCCAGGAAGCTTTGGGATCAGTCAGCACAAAGGCTGGGTTTCTTAGGGCTCTTGGCATTGCACTGCCTGTGGGGAAGAGAGCCAAGATGTCTGCTTCAGAGCCCTAGTACCATGGCTTTTTCTTTTTATAGAGAATTTTAAAATATGTCTCTTGTCAGAATATTACCAAAATTCAAACCATCTAAATTTTCTCTTAAGTAGAATCACCTTTCAGTGCAGAACTGCAATATTTATGCACTTAACACCATTGCCAGAGGCACAAAAGTACAAAGCAGTCCTATTTGGAATATTATCCAGCACTTACTTGTATTACAAACAATAATGCAGTGTCTTGCTAGAGCACATGTGAAATTGAAGTTCTCCTCTCACTGATTCATTGCCACCCAGATGACAAAGTCTAACTGGAAATGAACGCACCTTGCTGGATCTGGGATAGATTCCAGATGCCTCTCACTGGCTTTTCTGATCCAAATGCTCTCCAAAGTTTAGCAGCCATGGTATTTTTAGACCTCTCTAGCATCTTCTGTCTTAGAGCTCTGTAGCAGGCCTTGGAGGTGGAGGGAACACCGCAAGCCCCCATTTTGTAAATGAGAAGGCTGGAAGCAGAAGGTTGCCAAAGATCACAGTGCAGTTCCAAGGCCGAGCCGGGAGAGCAGGACAGATGGCCACCCTCGCAGGAGAGAGGGGTTGTGTTGTTTCTGGCACACTCAGGCACCTCCATTCTGCCAGCCTCCCCTCTAGAAGCTGGGATGGCTATAGGAGCCTGTCATTTTCTGTCCAGACAAGTCACAGTAACTTTGTGCTATGGAAAAGAACCCACACTTTCCCCCTAAGCTGGATGCATTTCAGGAGAAAGCGAAACAACTTGCTCCGAGTGGCAAATGTGCCAAAGGCTAGGAGCCAGTGCAGAACCACGCTGAGAGCAGAGCTCCACATCCCTTTTTGCTCCTGCTGTGCCCCACAGGGATTTAGGGACTAAATATTTCATTTCTCCTGCAGAAAGGACTCTAGTGTTTTCTCAGGAGCTTGATATTGTGCCATGGCATTCACCTTGCAGGGTACAGAGAACTTCAGCATGCTAGGCTGCTACCATTTACAGCACTTTGAGAATCAGTGAAACACACTGTCTGCACAGCATCTGTCACCATGGCCTGCATTTCCAGAAAGAAGAACAGCTGTAGGAAAGTAAAAGTTGTGGTAAATACACAGCAGATAGCTGCAAACTGAATCAGAACTGCTACGGAAAGCTAATCAACCACATCCATTTCTTCACAACCTCCTGCCATCTGCACCCTCAACAGCGGCCTAGTTTTGCTGGTGGCCTGGCAGAACTTATTTCTCTCAAATTGCTGAGGCTGCACCTGCTTACTCAGTGCTGGTGAATTTGACTTAGGAGCATAAAATTACTCTTGCATCTCCAGGTCTGTTTTCATTGCAGTTCACGGGCTATGAATAATTAACTACAGTCATCTGCAACAGAGGCATCTGCCTTGGCGCAGAAATTCAGGGTTGGAGCTGCAGCTGAATTCAGCACTTGAAAATAATTTAATTCTCTCTTTGGTTCACTTTGGGAATGTGACAAGCGATGAAGAACTGCACCCAGACTCATCCTTTAAGCGAAGTTCTTTGTCACTTCTTGCATTACAAATACGAATCCATGTGGGAATGGCAAGCAACACCAGTTTGTATGTCTGGATCTATTTTACTCAAGAGCTATTTTCTAGGCATTGTTCTGCCCTGTGAGACCTCTCGTGATAATCTTTGCTCTTGGTCTGTGTTTGCATAGCACCTCACACAGCCTGGTGTGGTGTGCTGAGAACTGAACTGCTACAGCTGTGGAAGCAGCTCAGTCTGGGAGGAGCAACACTGATGGAGTCCGGGTGTTTTTTCAGGTGTGGCTCCCAAGATGAAGCTCAGATGGCTAAAGAGGAGAGCTTACAATGAACAATTTCTTCAACTGGGGCTTTACATGCACTATAAGGACACAATATGCTTCAGGTAACTGTTATATATTTGTCAAATTTGGATGCAGTTTGGTCAGCAAATAATTGAAATAAGAGACAGATGGCTAAACAGAGCAAGACAGAATGATGGGGGGTAAAATGAAGTTTCCTCAGGAAACCAGGATCACAAAGACAACAGTGAAATGGAATGTTTGGATTCACATATTTCCTCATTCCACATTTTATTGGTGGCAGTTCACACTTTTCCAGAAGTACCTCTCCTTACTGCTTTTCCCTTATCAATTAGACTTGTGCTTCTTGTGTAATTAAATCTGCACCTCCCAATTTCTCAGAGATAGAATTATGGTGTAAAAAACAATGGACTACAGTAAGTTAATGTGAGATTAGAAGAGTAAACACAAAGCACATTAAAGATACTTTCTCACTAATCTATAACATGACAATACAGATGAAACAAAACAATATTCCCATCTCAAATCAGACCTATTTCAGTCTTAGCAAACTCTGCTTAAACTTTGTTGTGCTTTTTTCCCCTCTACACTCCAGTTTAAGCAGAAGCAGAGTCCCACAAACCTCATTATAAAATGTATTCTTGCTAGAACTTCCAGCCTGTTTTACGATGTTCTGAAACTTTTGAGAAATACAATCTAAATAAGACTTCTTGTGTTCCTTCCTAACCAAGTTATGTGGAAGTTCGAGATAACATTCTAACAGCAACAATCTCTTCCACAAGAGAATAGTTTTATAACAAGATTGTTGCAAAACAGTTCCCTTTTATTTCTTTAGTTTTGAAGGAACTATCTGAGATTTATAAGCCATCTCCTCCCCCAGCATTTCAAAAGGTGAAGTAAGCTTGTATACAGTGGAGCAGCATCGTGGCCTCAGCTCACCACAATTCCTGGGGTAATGATACAGCACAAAAACATTGCAGAGGACATTTGGTGACCCTTTGTACAAGGCTGTACACCAAGACACCAAACATAATAAAAAAGAGAAAAAGCCAAAGTAGTGATGGGAAGACTACTTCATCTCCATCTTGGAAACGCTCCACCATTCCTATCTGCACGAAGGACAACCAGGAATGAAACCATGAAGATTTATGAAAAACTGAAGCTGAATACTGGCAGGTTTTCAATACATACTTCTCAAATCTGCAGCCTCTTGGGAACACTGTGTAATAGGCTGATAGTGCCCATGTCCTGATGTAACTTGTGTAGTGCTATAAAGAAAGGATTCCTCTTTACTCTGATGAAGTGCACCATTTGATAAACTCTCCCAATAAACTCTCCTTCAGCTATTACGAGCTGAAATATCGTGCTTTTGCTGCGTAACTCGTAAGTTACAGATATAAACCTCACATCATTAGCAAGGCCAGTATCAAACATAGCTGTAAATCATGAAAATACAGCCTTTATTTACAGATCATGGCTTGTAATTTTGAAAATTTATGTTTAGATACACAATTTTCATCATTGAGAGTGAATAATTAAATCACAGCTTTAAAAACTGTATTTCAGCACCATAATAACTTCAGGGCTTGCTGATTTTCTCTGGATGTAGGAATGTACTCTGGGCTCTGGGCTGACCACTCACGTATATTGTTCTCAATTTCAGTAGCTGGAAACAGGCCGTCCACTGTTGCACATGTCCAAATTATTTGTACTGCTAACAGCCTCTCCCCAAACTGTTCCATTCTCAGTTTTGCTGTTGTTTCCTTCTTTACTCTTTTAATGGGCTTGGATCGTGCAGCGTGATGCATGTTTATAGCATGGTGTCTTCTCTCTCCATCAGCTTCATTCCAGAGTAACCTGCCAAGCAAAGAGAGCAGCCAAAGAGCTTGCAGAGCCCCTGCTGAGAGCTCTGTCACCATTCCTGCCCTGTCACTTGCATCAGCTGGCCCCAGGGCAGCTGTTTCTCCATCACCCTCTCCACCAGCACGGCTGGGAGCAGCACAGGGCAAAGCCCTGATGGGAAATGCAGCCGGTGGCTGCGGGGGAATCGGGGCCAGGTGATGGAGATCAGCTGATGGCAGCACTCCCTTTAAAATGCAAGCCCTGGGGCTGCTTAGGGCAGCCTAGGCTTGGAAAGGATGCTCCTTGGGGAGTGGGATGCAAGGTCAGAAAGCTGGGAAGGAGCCCACGATGAAGGTAGGAGTCCTGCTCAGAAACCAGTAACTGTCTAGGGGTGTTCCTGGACCAAATACTGGCCTTGTGTCTGAATACCAAATGAGTTTTTATGTCTACCCCTCACTCACCTCAGTTCCATTAATGCAACATGCACGTGGATGGTGTAAAGCAACCCAAGAAGCAGTGAGAACTATTTCACATTATACAGTCTTGCAGGGGGGGATTCGGGGAAGGCTCTGTCTTCTGGCCAGAGTTAAAGGAGTAAAACAGAAGCCCTGGGGGAGCTCAAACTGGACTGGCTGGGGCAATTTTTCTGCTTTGCATTTCTTGTGTAGAGAGCTACTTGAAAAATTTCCAGCTAACTATTTTTTTTTTTCCTCCCTTCTGGAAAATGCCAATTCATGAAAATCAACAAGTTTCATGGGAATATGCTGGTTTTTTAAAATAAAATATTTTCATTGCGCAGAAGAGCAAAAAGCAAATGGTGATGACAAGGTCAAGGAATGTTCTGATATTTCATTTCAAGCTTGTCAGATTTAACATTTCATCTTGCATAAAATTTTAAACAGAGGCAAAAATGAGCCATGACTTATTTAAGTAAGAAAATTAGTTTATGGTTAACTTTTGTAGCTGTGTGGAGCTGGAAACAGGGTGTGCTGAGAATAACAGGCCTTTTGTGAAGCTCCAAAATCTACTGCTGTTGGTCTCTGCTAGGGAGTTTTATCCTGGGTCAAGAAGCTTGAAATGGGAGAGGGTAGAGCTGTGAATGCCCACTGGCTGATGCCCGCTTGAGGAATCAAGATACTGCTGTTGTTAATTAATGGGTTTGAAAGAGGACATGGGATCATTGTGTATCCCTAGGCATGGAACTGCAGCTTGCTGCTAATGCTTTTCATACAGCTGTGTTAACCAAGCCTTGGGATCAGATGCTTTGTCTGGAAAATCTGCTCTAAAGCTTTAATTCACACCTGTCCCTTTCAAATACTGACACTGGGATATTTGCGTTTCTCATTTTATATCCTGTGGGAGTGTGGCTCTAATAAGTGTGGCCAGAGAGGCTCCCAGCCCATTTCTGTGAGCAGAATGTATTGTCCTTCTGATGGGGTAAGATATAAAGTATCACCAATTTTGTTTTTAATTAGTGGCCTCTGCTCAAGAACACAACTAAGCAAGTTTGGCTTCTCTAGCTGCTCCTGTGTTTTTCGTTTGATTAGGACAATGATTTTGTTTCTTGGAGGGTTTTGGGTTTGTTTTTTTTTTTGTTGTAGAGCAGGACTGAATGGTGTTAGAGGGGTTGAGTGTTTGGTTTTTAAACTTGCAATAAGTGTTTTATGCTTGTCCTGGAGAACAAAACACGCGTGAACATGAAATACCTGTAGAGAACAAAGTGCTTTTTTAAAATTTAGAGGCTCACAGTCACCTTCTGGGCTGAAAGTATTTCTTTTTCTGTATTTAGTCTAAACGAAGCAAAGGAGCCCATTTGAACTCAACTTCATGGAAACATGCTCTTGAAATATGGCTTTTATGCAGAAAGCGTCAGTTTTGTAAGAGTTACACATTGACTGCTTCCTACATGCAAACTGTACCCATGCTGAGGCCAGAAGTGCTAAATTCAGCACATGCTTCTTGTCTGGAGAAGGCAGAGCAGCTCTGAGCACCCTGTGGGAGGGTTTTGTTGAGGCTGGCAGCCAGACCCCCCACTCATACCCCTTCCTCTACACCACAGCAGACAAGCCTGATGCCAATGCCAGTCTGAACAGCAGGGAGCAGATCTTTGGGGGTTTCTTCCCCCACTTCAAAGGCTCCTCCCACCATGTGAGTCAGGCATTTTCTATAATCTATCTAGGTCTGCTCCTAACTTGTTTTATTCATACCCAAGGCTCCAAAGAGCCTTTTATGATTTGTTTCACAATGCCTTTCCTGGGAGAATGGGCTGAGAATCCAATTTATGACAAGGGTCACCCTCGCCACTCAATCACAGAATATGCTCAGTTGGAAGGGGCCCCAAGGATTGTTGGCCCAGCTCTGGGCACTCCAAAGGATGGGAAATACCTGATGTGATCTAACTTATATTCAGCTTCAGCCACACAACCTGGGTTATAGCGAATAGAAGCTGATCTCTGTATATTGTAGTCAAATATGACCTTGGGATGATCTAAATTTTCCTAATTCACTATGGTGTGTGTTCAGGAGCACATGGGCCTTCAGCAGTTTTTTTGGGGGTTTTTTTAATTGCCTTGATTATTTTTTTAAGCTTAGTTTGGCTCAGCTGATGGAAAATGGGCCATTTTATTTCCTGTACTGGAGATCAGGTGTGCATCCACGTGCTATGGATCCACTGCAGACTCCAGGTGCTTTGTGAGAGTGTTTTCCCTACAGGGCTCCTTGCTTTGAGAAAGGATTTGTCCAGAAATCATGAGCTGTGTCATAAAACATATTTAAATATTCAGCTTCATCCTGGGAGCCACAATGCAGAGAATGAGATTTTAGGCCTCCACTTCACCAAGCATCAGAGATGCAGCACTGATATACCAAGGCAACCCTTTTTCTGTGTTCCTCTCTGGGGCTAACTAGGCTGTGCCATCTGTTCCTGCGGGCTGGACAGGGCCCAGGGAAGTGTCAAGCAGAGCAATGAGGTCTTAGAAAGCGAGAGGTGAAGGTGGATGAAAAGGAGGTTCCAAGCAGGGCAGAGCAAAGTGATAGCAGGAAATGATGAGCAGAAAGAGAAAAAGGCAGGAGTGGGAGAACAGCAGTGTCCCACCTGTCCTTGTGTAGTCTGTGCCTGGCTTGGTGTGACTTTCATTGCAGTGTCAGTGGCAGCTCTGCTAGCAGGGGAGCTGGGGGAGAGCTGAGCTTGGGAACTGAAGAGCAGCAAGTGAAGGGATGCAAGAGGACTCCCAGGTGAAGAGATGCAGCCCTCACCAGAGCCTGGCCTTTGCTTGTCTGACCCTTAAATCATGCAGGTCCTAGGGAAAACTGTGTTTTAAAGGGATGTGAATGACTTGATGCCATGAAACAAAGGTGGTGCCTGGCTGCAGTCAATGGAAAGCACTGAGAAACCTTCCTAGGTAGAAAATGTTCTGTACTGAAGGTTGAGCATTTGGGCCTGACCCAGTCAGTGATTTTTCTGCTGTTTTCCTAGACTTTTGGCTCGACTCATTTGCGAGTGGCCCCTCTCCAAGAAAAATGTTATGCTGTTTCTATGGGATACACAACAAGTCAAAGTTTTTTTCAGGATCTGATAATCCCGCTTTCCTTGTATGCCAGTGTGCCATACTGTGTGATCCAGTAACTATCTGCTGGTACTATATCGTGATCCAGCAGTCACCAAACACCCTTGCACATAAACACCACATGCTATCTAGAAAATATGGAGAACCTTTAGAGTTTGGCAGCAAATGAATTCCCTAAAGACACAAAGCCTGTCCCAGTGACACACTTGGTGTGCTACACACAGCTTCAAAGCACAGGGTAGAGAATGAAGACTTGAGGGACAATACAAGATGCAAGCTGGTGTCAGAGGTCTGAAGGATCAATGTTCCTTAGCCTTGCTTCTGACTCAGAACCATCTCCCACCAGGTTGAGGGAAGAAACTGCCCCCTTTGCTGAGTTCAGTCTCTACGCGTTTCAGTGTTGGTCATGAAATTACCATTACCTGAAGCAATAATGGAGCATGTAATTCTATAGTCCTGAGCTCTAGCTAACAAAAACTTTGCCTCGTTATCTTGACCCTGCAAATCTTGTTGCAGAACCTGTAAGAAAAACTGTTGAAGGCACTGAAGCCCCTTCAGCCCCTTCAGGGAATGTGATCAAGGTGGCTTGTAAACCAGGATGTGAAACTTCAATCTGACAGCTCCTCAAGCCATTTGCTACCACACAGACAATATTGTAAGCTTGTGTTTTATATCTGAATCCCTGATGTGGGAAAGGAAAGACAGACAGTTTGAGCTCTTGGAGCTGCATTCTGAGCAAGGACAAATACCTGAAAAGGAATTCAACTAAATCATAAAACACTAGGCTTGAAATCAGGACAGCTATACAGAGAAGTATTCTATGCTTCAAATGAACCCTACCTCTTCTTATTTAAGAGCAACTTCCTTGTCTTCTGGGAATGCTCTTTGCAGGACAGGTCCTTGCAGGATGTGCTCGCCTCAGAGCTGCCTATCATTGCAATGTGCTGAAGATGAATTAGGTTCAATGCCCTTCTAAGGCTGTGCTTGCTCATCTCTGCCCATTAGCAGAACGAATTCTGCACATCTTCTCTGGCACACCTGTAGCTGCAAAGTCCCTTTGTATGCAGGCAGGAATACTGCAGGAAGGCCCTTTGGCACAGGCAGCATATTTAAATTTCTCATCTGGCTTAAGCTGTCCTAAATAAACTGCGTGGAGCAGGGTGTCTGTATTTGCTAATAGTGAATCTTCACACTTAGAGGAAAAGTAGGATGCTTTTTACTTAACTCCTTGCTTTGGAGTGACTTCTGCTCAGGTGTCTGTCTACAGTCTCAATTCTTGAGAGGAAGCATCCTTAATTCTTACTGCACCCTGATGCTTGCAGGCAAGTTTAGTGCCTCAGCCCTCCTGGTTTCCACAGCAAAAGGACGTCAGGTATACATTTAAGGGCTAATAAGCACCACTGGGATATTGCATGAAGATGTTCTCTGGGACAGAAGTTTCTACAGGGGAGAGCTATTTCAGATGAGTGCTTCAGTGCCAATGGGAAAAACATAGGGAGAGAGTTTAAAATGGACTGAAGAGGAAAAACATTTTCTTTGCACCAGCTTGCTGAGTCTCCTACATTCCATTAAGAAACATTTTATAACCTCTGGTCTTTTTAAAGCAAGAGTATGAGCCTGCCCCTCACCACATAAAGAGCTGAATTTTCTTCTACTCCTATTGGAAGACAATGTGCTTTTCAGAAGGGTCCTGGTGCATTCCTGGGTCAGGAACCAAAAGTTTGGGGGCTTGGGGGCGGTATTTAAATGCCTCAGCAGTGAGATGGGAGGAAATGTGGGAGCACAGGGATGTGTTCTGTAGGACAGAGTGAAGGCATCTAAGTAGCATCCAAGCAGGAGCACCCAGAGCTGAAGGCTCCTTGAATCCTCATGTCCTTGAGATTCCTTATGGAGAACAGGTTCTGTTGGATGGACAGGACACTGGACTTTGCAGAAAAGGCAGCAAATGTCAAAAAACATTGCAGTTAAGTCATGAGAGATGGCAATACTTCTGTGACTAAAGAGGATGCCAGAGATGTTTGGACAAGATGGGGAAGGTACAGGTGAACACACAACCTCCTTAGCTTAAAATATTCTGACTGATGGCTTTCTCTCCCCTGGGAAACGGGGGCATTTCACATATTCACACCCCCAGATGTTTTTCTCAGGTGTGATCTTTATGGTCCCTTGCTCTTACAAGAAACTTATTTTGACGTTAAAATAGATTGAGATAAAACTAATCTGGAGGCCAAGCAGGCCACAAAAGAAGTCTCATCTGCTCCCAAACATTTTTACACAATTACAACACAAGCTGGCATGCTTATGTGTGGAGCCTCCCACTGATGTGGCATTCAACTACTCAAAGGTCTAAAAGCATTTATTGTCCCCAGGCTTTTTTGAAGTAAATTTCTAGTCTAATAATTACATTAGAATTGAAGTGATTGACCTAAGGTTGTACAAGAAGTCTTTGACAGATACAAAATTTGAATTCAAGTCGTTGGTTTTCAAAGACATCTACTCCTTAATGGCAACTCCATCATAAGACATAGGTACCCCAAATTAATTCAGGTAGGCACTACAGCATTTACTTTGTCCTAGCTGCTGTTTGACTAGTCTTTCCCAAATAAAGAAAGAAGTTTGGGCTTCTCATTAGGGCTACCTTGCATCTTCCACGGTGTTTCTTGCAGATAAAAAAGTGGGAGAACAGAACTGTTCTGCTGGGCTGATATTAAATTTGAAGCCAGCCCTGATAATCACCAAACCTGTCCCCAAAATCACAACATTAGTACAAGCAAATGGCTTCCTGCTACAGATAAAACAGTTTGTAGAAGCACAGAAACCCTGCAAGTGGTTTCTAAGAAACGTGACAAAGCAAGCTCCTCGCACAAAGGGCATTCAGGGAAAGCTCTTTAAATTTAAGGACAAACATTCCCCTGAGTCATAACTACATTTAACTCCCATTTGTTAGAGGAGGAGGAGGAGGAGGCTGTGGCGTAAAGGAAATGGGAGGTTCCTCTAGTAAAAACTTCAGCTGAGCAGTTGCTCCCTCAGGCATCTGCTCTTGTAGGATTATGCCAGACGAGAACTTCGCATCCATATGGTGCACTGCAAACACGGCCCTTGCTGCCATACAAACATCAGCTGAGTTTTGCACATCTTTCGTCTGCTTTCTAGCAAACAGCAGAGAGAACCCTCTAATCTCTGCTGGGGCTTGCTGGGTCCGGCCATAATTAAAGAGGAAGCAGGAAATTAAAAGGTACTGTATTCTCCAGGGACAGGCAGAAGTTGAGGTAGCAAAGGAT
This sequence comes from Oreocharis arfaki, assembly GCA_013398015.1. Lineage (NCBI taxonomy): Eukaryota > Metazoa > Chordata > Aves > Passeriformes > Paramythiidae > Oreocharis > Oreocharis arfaki. Next base: position 604,717 of record VZRR01007165.1, on the reverse strand, counting down.
TGTGACTTGCCAAGACCACACAAGGAGTGAGAGAACCCTGAGACTTCTGTCTCCTGGTTTGCAGCTCCCATTGGGAGACATGGGACTTCTTGCATTAAAACTAGGATTGCTCTACATAAAGCATCATGATACATGGACAGTGGATCACTGCACCCACTGGATGTCTGGATAATCTCCTGGCTACTGTGCCCCTTTGGGACACAGGCAAAAGATGTCTTGCGGCTCAGCTCCTCAGAGTAAACCACCCTGGCCCTGGGCACAAGTGGCTGCACACCTTCCTCTTTAGTGACTTAATGTGTAGCACTCTTAACTGAGGGACTTAAAATTATCATCTCTGACTGCTCAGGTTGGTAGAGCTCCTTCGAAGAACACTGTGGTCCCACAGGGGTTTTGATAAGGATGTTTTAAGGCACAGTGGTGCAGCTGAAGTATTTGTTTACAGGGAGACAAATCTTTCTTCCACTTGGCTACAGACAGGTACAGTTTTTTACCCAGGAATCTGGGTGACTGCTTAAAAAAAAATACATAAACCCCCCCAAAAAACCCACAATGAACAAAAAAACCACCCCAAAACTAAAACACACAAACCTGCAACACTTTGAATAGCTCTAGCTCGAAATTTTATTAGACTTCTGAATAAGGCATGTTTGTGTGTTATCTTTTGTAAGGGCTGAATACCCTTGGTTCCAAGGGAAAAGAACACCTTATGGATGGCCCAGCCAGCACAGAGCTGTGCCTTCCAGATGAAGTGCCAGTGCAAAAGGAAGGAGCCAGGCAGAAGCAGAATGAAGCACAAGCCAGTAACTTAAGGTTCACAGTAAACTGGAATGCAACTGCCCAGATTTTGCTCTGCATTTCACTGGCTTTGGTTTGTATGGTCAAGCTGTTGCAGAAGTTCCTAGGTGACAGACTTTAAGACACAATTCATCTGTTCAGCCTTAAGAGAAACTACCCCATTAGTGCTGGGACTGTGGTGAAAGGTGTCCTCTGTCAGGAAAACAGTATTTTTGTGCCAACTTTGTTTGCTTGTTTTTAATACCTGTGCTGAGACCTCAAGTGCCACTCGCTTGTTTTCCTTTGATGGAGACCTTGGAAACAGATTAACTCAAGAAGCTTTTTGATTTGTGGAGCTGAGCAAGTATAAAATCATCTAGATGGCTGACAGCCAGGTGCATCTTCTTTTAGTCGCAAAATTATTGCCATCTCTCATGACTTAACTGCAATGTTTTTTGACATTTGCTGCCTTTTCTGCAGCCCTGACTGACGGCAGCAGACATGGTGAGCATCTCAGCTTTGTTTGAAAGCCCATGGAGATGTGTGTTCAGCCACCCTGATTGTGCAGAGATGTTTGAAAATGTTACTGCATGTTTGTTCTGAAACCTCATACACAAACAGAAGAATCCTAATAGCTGAAATAGGAGTGCAGAAATTCCTTTCCACCTTCCCCTTCTTTTACTCTGTTCTTAGGGGATTTTCTCTGCCATCCACACTTTGCACTTGGATAGCTGCCCCAAGACAATGACTTTAAGCCATTTCTCTGAGCTTTATTTAAACCTTCTCCTAGTATCTCAGCATAAGAGGGGAAGTAACTCCAAATTGATGGGAGCTTTTTCAGAGTTTATGTAATAAATAGCAGGAGAATTAGGAATAGGTGCTGGAAAACTAGGACCAAAGTCTCTTGGCTGACAACAACAGCTCAGTGTGGTTCATTTTGAGACACAGTTACTGGAGAACATTGTAATGTTACTTCAGACCTTTACACCAGCCTGACTTCAAGGTTAAATATTGAAATGTATGTATTTTTTCTGGCTGCTAATTAACTGTTGGTGTAGACACACTTGGACTTCAGAGCTGTCATTCATTCGCTCTGTGCACATAAACACGATCCTTGCACTTGTATTCATATTAAACCTGTTCTCTTTAGCAGTTAAAATTCACTGGCAGTAGCTTGGAACTTTCATGAGAATTGGTATGAATGACACCACAAGTCAGATTATGATTCCCTAGGAGATGCCAAAATGCAGGGAGGTGCTGTCCCCCTATATCAGAGGAGGAAAATTACTCTGTACAAATACACTCTGTATCAAACTAGCAAAGCAATTAACTTCTTTCCTTTCTAAACAGATTTTAAGACCACTGCTCAAAAAGGCTCAAGCTCTTCTTAAAATCACCTGTATCTTTTTCATATGCAGAAATATGTTGAGGGAAAGCTTCCAGAAAGAACTAGAAAAAGAATGTGACATTCCAGATCCCTATCTTGAGATCATATCTAGACTCATATCTAGATCGTTCTAGATAATGGACATCTCCTGTGTATTTGCTAAAGATCAGACTTTTAACACTAGCTATAGCTGTAAAATTAATATGCCTCAGATTAATGTAAGTACTAATTTCATGCCCCTGCAAGCCACAGGGGAAATGATGAATTAATGCAGTTTTTGGAGAGCTGTGAGCAAAGAAAAGGTCTGAGCAGGAGAAGTCTGACACAAAGGCATCCAGTGGGGAAGGATGTGTCCCCAGGAAAGGCAGCAGAGCTGTAAGAGCCCACTTCCCACTATTCTTCAGCAAAGGGATATCTTGAAGGGAACAGGAAAAGAAGAGATACTAAGGGGAGGCAGTGGCAACCCATCAAAAACCTCCTTTGTAACAGCGTACAGAAAGCCTAGGGCAGACCCAGGGAATTTCAGACCCTCAAACTCCCGTGCACAGGGACAAATGCTGAAGGGGAAAGGTTTTGTTTCAGCCAGCAGATGCAGCAGGCAACAATCAGAAAGATTAACTCAACACTTGCATAGGCTGCTGATGCTGCCCTACAAACAGATCTTAGCCAAGTTTTCAGTTCCACAGACTTGGGGCTCAAGCAAATGAGGTACAATTTAATGGAGATATCATGACATATAGGATCAAGAACTATGTAGTTCTTGAACTACTAACCCATGTCTTTTCTTTTTCCTGGTTTTCTCTTAGTAATGCACAAACCAGAGTCCAAATGTGGACATACTCCCAGGGTTTTAGGGTTCTGCAAAATTGAAATTGACCTTATTCTCACTGGGATAACAGATTTTTCCTCACGGCAATTTTGGACAAGGTGGAAAAATGCCACTCAGCCAGTTTGCTTCAGAATTGCAGCACTGAAGCAGAAAGTGGAGGGAATTATAGGTAAAGGCAGAGGAAGTTACTCTATAAAGAAAAATTGCATTAAACTCACTTTCTGAGTGAAGATGAAATTGAAGTTGCCCTTAAATGAATTATTTCCCCCACAGCTTGTTTCAGCAGCAGACAAACTCCAGAGCACTCATTTATTCACTCACTGCATTGTGGGGAAAACACAGCAGAAGAGACGATCATAGAGTTGTGTATAAGGCTCTGACTTTGGGTAATACCAGATAAAAACTCATGTCAGTGCTGTGTCGTTCACTGCGTGCACATAATGCTCATCTGTGCTGTGTGCCCACTGAGAAAATGCATTTTTTAATATAAATTTCCTAGTTAAAACTGCACTGAATGGTGTTAGATTGTTCCTATGACAGTGGTAAATGCGTTGAGCTTTCACAGCGAGATACTTTTCACCCCTAATCTAAGGAAGGCGCCAGCAAATCCATCAGAGGAGATTTATTTAAAAGATTCATCACACTGCCACCCTTGCTGTAATAAAAGAGGCTATAAAGTCCCACCAAAGCTAAACAGCAGCGTCCTGCTGAGCTGATGTAAATGCCAGTGCACAGAATGCCCCACGCTCATCGCTCGGGGCAGCCTGAACGGGAGTCTGGGGATCAACAAAGGCTTCCTCGCTGCTCTGCAAGTGCCAAACCTTGGGAAGGCATTTGGAACACTAATTGTTTTAAGAGTCTTACAGGCATTTAGCTAAGACAAACACCTGGAAGTAAGGTGAACACCCAAAGTTAATTTAATGCACCGACAATGGCTTCAGGGGCTACTGCTGCATGGTATATACTCAGGATATTAGAATTTCTTCCCAGGCTGCTCACTGTCCTCACTTGAATGTGGTATTCCAGCCTGGCACTAGAAAGCCTGAAAAAAAAAATAATCAAGAAGCTGCAAGCAACTGATCTTCAATCGAACTGGATGAAAAAATAACTCCTCTGGAATGCCTTCTATGTAGGATACTAGATAAAATAGAAAAGTAAATGATACCCTGATGGAGGCAGGCTTTTTTTCTTCAGCACTTTAGTTTCTTAAACTCAAAAATAGCCCATATGAATCCCTTGTTCCGCTGGAAAACTGGAAATTTTTTTGTAGCACTGCAGGCTCAGCCCAGGCTACTCAAAAGACAGCAGATATATGAGGCCACAAACCCCAGCTGCCACAAGATAACTGGGGAGAGACATATCTGTGTGCGTGCATATCCATCTCCCTAGGTGTTTATACTTCCTGAACTAAAGGAAGTTCTAACTAACTAAAGTCCAGGTTCTCCTGGACCAGTGAGGTTTAATCCAAAGCGCAGGGCTGAGGGCTTTTTGTGCTGCTCTGACAGCCCTTGAGATTGGAGACCTCCACTTGTCCCCAGTGTAACCACCCCACAGGCAGCAGCAGAAGGGAGGTAACCCTGTGCCAGTGTCTCGTGGCACTGCTCAGTAGGGTGAGTTGGATTCATTCCTTATTTCTCGTTGCACTGGAGGGAGAAAAGATGCAGAGTGCGAAAAGCTCCATGAAAGCCCAAGCACGGAGGAGACAAAGTTTCACAGTGATGTGCAGAGATGAGGTGAAGCAACTGAGATTTTGCCACTAATCTCTGAGGCTGGGAGCTGCATTTTTTTCAGCTTCCAGAACTGCTTCTCGAGACAAATCTGTTTCAGATAAGCTAATAGAAAGGCAAACTTAATCCTAAATTGCTGTTTGCTCTCTATTTCTTGAGACTTTTGTCTCCCGTGCACTTCATAACTTCTTCAGAGCATCTGTGCCCAATGCTTTTTTCCCCTACACAGCTTCTTGAAAAGAGAGTGTCCTATATCTAGGGCTGGAATGTCTTCCCTAAGGATAAACTCATGAGGAGAATTTAACTTCTACCTCTAGCATGTGAAACACAGCTTGGAACTTCCAAAGGCATTGGTTTGCTCCCAAACACAGGTGCACTTTCAGAGACAAAAAAAGAATACCCTTGCTGACATGCTGACCCCACTCTTGTCATATTTTGTGTTCTGCTTTGGGGACTGACAATACCCAAACACCTGGGCAAAGTTCCTACACGAATATTGTTTAACACAGACACACAGGTATTTTTCATTTTCCTAACCTTGTTCTCAGAAATGTCTGTACTGCTTCTGCAGACATCTTCCAGTAAAAAAGGCAGCCTGGGAGCAGTCACCCAGCGTGGGAATGTCAAGTCTGAATAGTTAAACCTAGGTAATGTCCTAAGAAACAGAGAAGCACCGTGGTACTACCCACCCTACCATTTAAAGCTATGTTAAGAAGTTCTGCTTCCAGCCCCACCTGCCAGACTGAAACCTGAGGCTTGTCCTGACAGATGACACTCACCCCTGTCAGAAGAAGAAATGCAGGAGCCCCACTGACTTTGCTCACACAGGTCAGCATTTAGAGGCATCACAGCTGAATAGCTCCTGTTACTGAACCTACAATCCTGATGTGTTGTGTGCTAGTCATCAGCATTGTCTCCTCATTATTTTAATTGCCAAAGCTCTTAGCAAACGACTGCTTTTTTGTTTGTCTTTTTTTTCCTCTGAGCAGTCCAAGCCAGGCTTATGTAGAAATACCACATTGCTGTTGAAAAGAAAGTCTCTGTAGCTGTGGGCATTTTCTTGCTGTCCTGTGCCAAGAAGCATTCTGCTAGGTGCTTGTATCTAGCAGATGAAGACAGAAGGTGGTGGTAAAGCCTATATTTATGTGAGTGAAAAATATAACATGCTGATAGGGGCACTTAGAATCATTCAGATACCGAGAAGAGTCAGGTCTAGACTGAGCTGGAATGGTCTGGGTTAAACTGCTGGGGTAGATCACCTTGGGATCAGTTCCTTTGTGGTTTTATCCAGCGTGTCCTCAGTATGTGAAAGCCGTGCTGCTGCAAGGGTATGTTAGTGCTGTGCTATATAAAGTCGAGTGCTGTTGCAAGGCAGGGGTGGAAAAAATGTGTGAACTCTAACTTTTTCAGGTGATATGTTTTTAGAGAATTTGCAGGAAGGGCTCAAAATTTTGAATGAAAAGCAATGTAGCACCTATGACTGAGGAAACAGCACACCACGCTTTTCCTGGGTCTATGGTTTTGACTTTGCAATGCCTGCTTTTAAACTGCGCTTTGTCTTTCAATTCCTTCTATTACTTTCTGAGAGTCTGCTGGCATTGCTTGTGGGGCCACTCCAGACATCCTCTTTCCTCCCTGGGAGAAGGCAGAGCAGGCATGGCTGATCCTGCTCTTGATAGCCCTGTTCCAAAGCCCACAGAAATAAACGAAGGCTTCTTCATCTATTTTCATGTATCAACCTCTTTCTAGCTGTGAGGGCCACAGCATTGCTTCAGGACACTGCACAAGGTTATTTAGTCTAGCACTTTATGGAGCCTTGAATTAATCTTTAATTTTCCATAACTAATGTTCTTTATTAGCTTTGCAAATACCCCTCTGAAATTTTCATCTAGTTTTGAAGAGTTGTAACTAAAGCTCACCTTCTGTGACTTTGCTTTTTCATCTTCCAAGAGTGTTAACTTAAGGTTTGTCTTTCTAAAACTGACTGCTTCTAGAGCTCCTCTTTGATCTGTGCAGCTCTCCTCTGTGCGAGCTCTTTATTTGCCAGTGTGTTTTCAAATCTTACACCTTGTTCAGAGGTAGAAATATTCACGTCAGCATGGGTCACTGGAAAGCTCTGTATTTTTGTTCTGATCTCCACGTGAAAAAATTGCATCTGTATTCTGCCCTTCCACGTGCTCCTGTTAATCTTGCAAATAAGCCACTGCTGCACAAACTGTGCTGTTCATTTTAATGAGTTCGAAGGCATAAAATTTGGATGTTCTCATTAACAGCCCTGCAGCGCAGTCCAAACATCGACTCGGCGAATGCTTTCAAGCCAGTGCCATAAAGTTATGTGTTAAATAAAACAAACACAGAAAGTTATATAATTTCTTTCTTATATACTTCATGTTAAACCTTAAAAAAGATTTTATAACAGTGTTACGTAGATCATGTGCCTCATAAAATGAAGAGGGGGGCTCCATGTGGTCAGTGTGCAGGAATAAGCAGATATATAGAATACAAACACTATTAAGAAAAAGAGAAGCGGCCCAGAGGAGAGGATCGTGACCACAGCAGTGTTTTAGCTCAGGAGGAAGGAAAAAAAAAATCCACTAAGCACCAGGGAAAGATTTTTAATTTAACAGACTCATGGTCAACAAGATCATATTTTTCAAGCCAGGAAGGGTTATTGCAGCCATCTACTCTGACTCCTTTGCAAGGAAGGACATAAAATGTTTGTCGCTAGGGAAATTATACAAGGAGGAAGAAAACCCTCGAGTGTTCATGAGGTACCTAGAATTGGACAGGTTCTGCACTGCTGAGAGCAGCAGGGTAGAAAACCCTGCAGAGTAAAACAGCCCAGACTCCAGGCTTGTCTAATACTGAAGTGTGGTGCCAAGTGCACCACCTGTGTGACAGTATTTAGGCAACAGGGGTTTCTTTCAAGTGCGCGGGCTGAGGGAGCTACTGTGATTCAGCTTCTGGAGACACAGGTGGCATAATTCCTCCTACAGCAACGTGGTGGATAGCACTGGTTTTAATGGTACAATTTTCCTTTTTTTTAGCAGCAGTGGCTGTGATGCTGTGCTGGGATAAAGTGAAGGTGGAATTTGGCATTACACAAGAGACAGTCCCCACCCCCATGTGACCCAGCACCTCCATGCACTTTTCTAGGCTATTCTGTGGGTTTCACTGGGACACTCCTTGCTCCTCAGAAAGCCTGCAATCCAGCTGGGAAGCAGAGAATGCCACTCTGTGCTCCAAGCTTCAGGAAGATAAGTTTTTCATACTGGAAAAACCCACACCTGAACAAAACCCACCACATTCATTTTGTTCTCCAAATACAAGAGCCAACATCGTTAAAAGCATCCTTAAGACTCTTCAGAAACTGTAGAGGTGCTAGGTGCTACTAGATTAGCTCTTACAAAGTGACCCAGGTGCAGAACTACTCTCACTGGGAGCACTCTGGGAGTCACCCCGAGCATCCTCTGCTCATGACTGGCCTGCAAACTCTATTCTGATCTCAATTTGAGATCTGAGAGCACTTTTACAATCAGCAGGTTCAAAGTGTTCTGAATATACCTTTAGAATGCCACAGGACTTTAGAGCCCTGCCTTCTTAAGAGTCACCTGCTGAAGTGAACAGAAAAGCCCTGGAATTGCACAATGACCGTAGTACTTTTAACACGTGATGTCAGATGGCTCATGCTTGAAACCAAAGCTTTTTTTCGATCCTCTGTCATGTTATCCACAAAAAAAGCATTTTAATCTTCACCAAGAGCAGCACTCTTGGTGAGAATGAACAGAAAATAACAGTGCACAACCAAGCTTCAAGGTACTTTTGTCACGAGCGTGTTTCCCTAAGCCCTGTGCCAGCTCCTGCTGTTGGTCATTGTGTTCTCCCTGCCTTTTTGAACAACGTGCCTGTCAGCCACCTCCTGTGCAGAAACCAGAGGTAGGATCTGAGGGGGTAATGTACTGTTTTAACTCAGCTGTGAAGGTCATTCTCTTCTGTTGAGTCCCCTACGTCTATTCACAGCCAGTCCCTGTTGGTGCTGTGGCACTGGGAACAGAAAGTGATACTTCCAGCTCTCTGATGTGCAAAAAAAAGCTCCTCAGACTGGACGGTATTAACATTTTAACAGCTTGCACCATTTAGTAAATGTTTAGCAACTGAAGAAATGCTATAAAATGAGCCATGCAAAATTACTTTGGGTGAATAAAAAGTCTTTTAGATACAGATCTAACGTGAGGTGAGATTTATGATACTGAACATGGAATTAGTCTTAATAATACTGAAACTTTGTCCAGCTGGGTGTGAAGACCTGCAGGCAAATCATTATACTTTTCATACCTGTAAAATGTTAGAATTTAAGAAACTGCTCAAAGGTTCTTCTGCATTTTCTATGGTCTGGCTCTTGTCTCATCTTTAAGGGGATGCCAAACTAGCGTGGTCCAGAGCTGATGCTGATTGTACCAAAACCATCAGTGGCTGCATGTGATTTTACAGATAAATATACATCATAGCTGCTAGAGCTGCTTAGGAAAAAGGCAACTTTACTGAGGCTTCTTCATAAAAATAAAATAAAGCCCTATATATTTTGGTGGTTTATTCTGTAGAGGGAGACTAGGAAGACGTAACAGGCAAAGCTCTTTTCTTAGTTGAGAATCCAATGTATCTGCCTTTTAAAGCAGAGAAGAGTGGAAATAGAGTATGGTCCTTTCTGTGGAGTCCTAGAAGTCTGCAGAACTCTACATAAGACCTGTCCAAACTATAGAAGTATTTCTTCTAGTACAGGCTCCCAAACTCCTCCCAATCTGCACTGAACACTATGTGAATTTCCACCACAGTGGTACTGAGTTAAATCTCAGGGGCCTCCTTCATGCTGGATCCTAAATAGCAAATTAATGAAGAAAACAGTCATACTGAGTATGTTTAAAATAGAGGTAGTTTGTTTTCATGAGAGAGGCTCGGTTACTTCACATGCCACATCAGAAACTGCAACCAAAACTTGCCAAGAAACTACCAAAGTGATACTGAGGATACATGGTGGTGGGGGGTGAGAACTAGACTGGTTTAATTACACTGAGTACTAACAAAAGAGTATTCTTGCATGAGGTGCAATTATTTGAGATTACCATGGGAGACTGAAGGTTAGTATATGAAGGTGTGATTATCCAGGACACAGCTTACTGTGTTATCTTGAGACCTACCATGCTTCCTGTAGATAAAGGTCACATTTTCTTAAGTGGAGATAAATTTGTTTGAAACTTTGCCTGGAAGTAGATCTAACAGACCAAGTCATATTGTGGATCACTAATAAATTATTTCATGTTGGAAATCAGCCTGGAGGAGAACCAACTCCAGTGCACATAACCACAAGAATCCAGTGGGGCTAAGCAGCAGTGCTTGGCATCACAGACTCTGCCACAAGGTGTTTGTTTTGGCACTCATACTCCCATGTCCAACAGAGTGTGGGGTTTGGGGGGGATTTTTTGTTTTTGTGTTTTTTCTGCCACCCATGGGTCTAATACTGCATTCTTCTGTGGTGACTCTTCAATAATTTTCAATTTATTCTGCAGTGACAAAATAAATAGCTCACTCTGATCTTTTAGCTTCTAATTCTTTCTTACACTTTTCCGCTTTTAATGATACTTTTGAAGTTCTCACTTGTAAAGCTCCTCTGGGTCAATTGCTGGGTAGGTCAGGAAAAGATCATGGTTGACAGCTCTGTCTAACTGGCTTCCACTGCTGTAGGGAGTGGGATTTTTGTTTCCCAGGGCAGGCACAAAGAGGAGCTGCTGACAAAAGCAGCTCTCTAGAGCAGGCTTGTGCAAATCTCTGATAGACTATATCATAGTTAGACTGAGAGTTGGATGGAAAGTACAGCCACATGAAGGGGAGAAAGGAAGTAAAGACAAGCTCCTTTTGTGCTTGTGGTCCTGTGGGTCAAAATGAAATTAAGCCCTACTGGGGAAGTAGTGAAAGACAGGATTGCCAAATATGTTTTTAATGAAAATAAATGTTGCTTCTGCGCTGTATTTTGCTGTCGATAATTAATGTCAGTGGAAGAGCCATAAAGGGTCCCAAGGATCCCACAGGGCTGACAGGGGTTGTGTCTCAGATGCTGCCAGCCTGGGAGCCGTCCATCAGGCTGGATCTCAGCAGCCCTGGCCCTGAAGAGAAGTCATGGAAAGGAGCTCTGGCAACGCCCGAGTCACAATGCCTTTGGTGACTCGGGACTATGAGGCTCCCCCTTCCTTCGCCTCAGTTCCCACACTGGCCACTTGAGGCCAGTCCCAGTGGCCCTGCCTTGCAGGAGGGCCGTGGTGCTGGCCATTGTTCCCACAGCCCTCGGGAAAGCCACAGTGCTGTTCAAGCATCAAATAAATTCCCTCCCTGGGAGAGCGCATCCTGTGCACTGCCCAGTTGCATCCTTCCACCCTGAAAACTTTTCAAGCCACTTATCCAAACAGCTCCCCTGTGGTAACACACCCCTGCCCCAGCCCTCTGCTCTTGCTTGTCTGCAGCTTCTTTGCTGCTGACCCCAGTGCAGCAGCAGCAGAATAACCCGGGAATGTCAGCAGCTCTGGGTGCTTTCAAACCCAGGCTGGATGTTTTCAACATATTCCCTCGTTATCCCGAGTGCAGACTACTGTCTAACGTTTCTGGAAAGGCAGCTGGAGGCTCCAGCCAATTTCTATGGCATTTTAAAGCTGCACATATGTTTAATATATCTACTGCTTCCTTCCCCAGGGCTTCGTGCTTCTCTTGCCATTCATCTTTTCACGCTGTATGCATAGAATATGAGTTATCTACAGCGTCACTGCCATAATATATGGCGCTTCCCAACACCTACATGGCAAATCCATTAGAAACTGTAACAGCTGCAGGCTAACTCCAGCAGCGTGAACGCTCTACCTGGTGGGAAACACTCATAAAAAGAACTTTTCCCATTCAGAATTGCGAAAAGGCGATGGAAACAGATGCACCTCCCTCAGTCGTTTTCCTGTCTCCAGGAAGAGGTAGGAGTCAGTGAAAACAGGAGGGGCTGGTTTGATCTGAGGTGAATGGAAAGATATGTGGGCTCAAACAGCAGGCCAGGCTGAGAGCTGGGGAGGTGGGAGTTCCCCAGCTTTGCAGTGGCAGTGGGGAGCACTCCATCAGCACCCCTCAAGCTGCCTGTGGAGAGGGAAGGGAAGCCCAGGGATGTCCTTGCCCAAAGCTGTAATTGCCTCTGCAGCAGGGGGTGTGTAAAAGACTGCCAGTAACACTGAGCAGACACGAGCAGCACTATGGGTGAGGATGCCATAATTCCTTTGCTCTCTCACAGCCGTTCTTTGTCCCTCCTGCCCACGAGAGCGTTGGGAGCGCCTGCCAGGCGTGTGGTGAGAGGCTACAAACACCCTCAGTCAGCAGCAGATAATCACAGCCCTGTACCCAGGACGCAGCTCAAGCCTAAAGCATTTCATTGATCCTCCTACTCTAAGGCAGTGTTAGCTTTCCATACACCTAATGCATTTATTTCTGGGTGCTGTAAATGTACAAGGTTCAAGGGTGGCACGAAAACAAACGCAGAAAAAGAGTTTGCTTGAGAAATACAGACATAACTTGTTTCTCCCGCTCTGCCACAAAGCCAAAATAGGCAAATTTACCCACTTCCATGACCAAGACTAGCTATGTACAGATATGCACTGCTTCCCTTTTTAACCTGTGCAAAGCTGGCTCCATGCAATGACTGCGTGGAGCAGTCAAGGCTTGGAACATCCTCAAAGTCCATGCCAAGGAATGGTTCCCAGGACAGAAAAAACCACTTCAGAGTGACTGTTCTTTTCTGCATCACACCACTGCTGCCAGGATTAGCTCATCTGGATCTCATGCCCTGAGCATTTGATGATGCATAATGCACTGACAGTATGGGCAAAAAAGAGCTGGGGATGAGAAGCAGAGATGGGAGGAATCCCAAAGTGAGCAGGGTGAGAAAGGAACTGTAAATAGAAAGTTTTCCTGTAAAGTACAAAGCCATTTCAGCATATGCAGTCCCTAGGGAACATGTACAGATCTAGGGAACCAGCAAGGGGAAAAGGGGAGGGTGACAGCTGAGAAGGAACAAGGCAAGAAAAGCAGATGCAAGGCAAAGGGACCTCAGTATCAGGGAGGTAAACAACACGTTTGTGGAAGGATAAAAATCCTGCTGTTTCTGAAAGGACCTCCCCGTGGCCTGGGAGACACCAGAGCACTCAGTGCGCTGGTGGGGAACAGCAGACTGGCCCAAACGCTGACAAACCCCTCCTGAGACTCCACCAGGAAGCTCTGCAGTTGCCTTTGGCAAAATTGCAGGAGACAAGTGGGCAGGGCAGCTATCTTATCAAGGCAAGAGCTGCAGGGGGTGGCTAGGCACAGGCCTAGGGAAGAATTTGTGCTGCACACATAAATCTTGAATCCTGGCATTCCTTCCCCAGTAATCAAACAGCAGGCTATATTTAGCCCAACCTAAACAACAACAAAAAAAAGAACAGCAGGACTAGTCTTAGCTCTAACAGCTGCCACCAGCTGCTCAGAGGGGATACAGGTACAGCTGATGTCAGATGTAGTTAAATGAGATGGAACAGGGGAGGCAGCTATGCTTGAATGAACAACGTTGGCATCTGGTTAGAGAAATTCTGCATTTTATTATTTCGTGGTTAGCCAGAAGGAAGATCAAATGTCGAGCAGAGCATGAATGGTTTCTGCTACACCACTTTCTGCAAGGCTAGAATGAACCATGGATAGTCAAACAAGCAGAGGAAAGGGAGGAGGTAACAGACACAAGCAGAGCAAATGTTTGTATGCCTAGCCCAGGTTCCTGGTGCTCCTTCTCTTTGGTTCTAGCACGGCAAGAATCAACAAATGCACTTTTGGGAAAGGCTGTTGACTGAAGACCTCATATCTGTGTGGTAAGGCCACAATGCAACTTTTTTCACCAATGCATGAGAACCTGGGGCTCACCCTCTAATTAGGCATCAACATCATCCACTGGACAGGAGCTGGGGAAGGTCATTTCAATGCAACTCTTTGCTTGCAATATTACCTGCTCCAAGGGCATGCATTTGTATTCTTGTTGGGGAAGAAATGATCTTAAAATTAGTGACCTAGTTACTGTTATGACTTACACACATACACAGTACCTTCAGAGAACCTGGAGCTGGGTGAAAGGTATAAAACCAGAAGATGTAAAAAGTGGCAGTGTTTTATGAGTACTTTACCAGCAAAATAATACAAGATGATTAATAATGCAAGATGATTAATAATACAAATAATACAAGTGTTAAACCTGATCACTGAATAATCACTTAAGCATCTGGTTGTCATTGCCATTCTTAAGAACAAAGGAAAAAAAAGGCACCTGATCTACTACACTAGTGTAAGTAAAAAAAAAAAAAGAAAATGAAAAAAACCACCCCACGACAGAAAATCCAGTCTCTTTTCACCCACATTTCTGGATTTCAGAGGCACATTATTACAGTAATCCTCCCTCCAAACATCAGTTGGCGTAGCAAGGACTTTGAAGATCTTGTGGCAGCTTTCCCTGCCTTGCTAGCAGAGCTGTGAGCTTGATAACTAATCACTCCTTAATAACTCATGTTTCCTCTGCAAAAGCCCCTGAAATGCAACTAGTGGGGGAAAATATATGAGCAGGGATTTGTGAAGTAGAGAAATCACTTTGGGCTTCTTTCCCAGTAACCCACAGGGTTTTTTGAAGGGGGGATGGGGTGACAATGAATGCAGTTCTATTTCCCACGTGCCCAGGCCTTGCAATTGGGAAGTGATCCCTGGTAGTGTGTTTCAGACATATCCTCAAATAATGAAAACAAACCACAGATTTGTTGAGGGACTCTCTGGCTTGGCTGCTGCTTGAGTTTGTTCTGTAGTAACTTTCAACACCAGGTATCTTTCTCCCAGATATGTTCCCCCATCCTGGCTTAGACATGGGAAAACAGCATAAACCAACAGCTACAAATACATATCTGCTCAGGACTTTCCCAACTGTGACTCTAAAACGACTGGAGCTGCTGAGCTCCTCATTTCTGTGGTGGCACAGGCTCTTTGCGAGGTGACACTTACCCAAACCACATTTCTGGTCACCCTTTTGCCCAAATGGAAGCACCTGAGCTGCTGCTGGATCAAAAGGTGACAACAGCCCTGTGCCTCACGTACCTGACTGCACAAGCAATGATTTGTTTAAGAGCTGACACATTTATTGGGGGAAGCCTTTGGGAGCTTCAGGATCTTCAGCAAACCCCCTCCCACACTTCCATGTCCCATTCCTTGGCTGCAGCTGCACGGCCCATCCAGCCAGATGAGAACTGCATCTGCCAGGGGCTGGGCAAACCACCCGTGCCAACACAGAAACTTGGAGTGCTCAGCCTGGCACCCCCACAGCGAAAAGGCAAGCTGGATAGCACACGCTGCAGCCGGACATTGTCTCTCTTTTGGCCAAAATACAAAGGCTCCTAAGCAGAGGTATTTTGACCATTCATAGTCAACTGAGTTATGAGTTGGACAAGCATCAGCCGTGCAGTGTTAACCAGCCCTGTTTTTCTCCTCCTGGTTCATACATTTTCACTCCTCTTTAGATTTCTGGGCACATACTGTGTCTTGTGATGACATGGAAGAACAAGGCCCTTAAGTCTTTATTAATTGCTACTACTGTAGTTTTAAAAGGAGCTATTTAGGAAATCCTTGGTTTTGTTACCATAGGAATGAAGCTGTAGGATTCGGGGAAAGAACAATTTTAACAGCAGTGTTTAAGTAATTCACTTCAACTTTAATTCTCTGCTCCATCCAAGCTCCTCTTGGCCATAAAGAAGACTTTAAAAGCTCTCTCCCCTCCTCAGTGCTGCTTGACTCCAGCCCAAATTAGGAGGTACAGCCCTGTTATCTGTAGCAGGTCTCAGCAACGTCCCTTCCCACCCACAGAGCACTTCCTCCTCTTCCCGACTGAGGCAGCTGCAAAGTGCTCCTTGGCTCATGCAGAGCTCCTCATCTGGTTTTTTTCAGCTGTTTTAAAACAATGTTTATGCAGCTTTTATACAGTAAGAACGGGGTGAATGGAGGAGCATGTAGTCCAGTGTACCAGAGCAGGTTGAGATGCTTGTTCCTGATGAGTTTGCCCATTACTCAGGGTAACTCTGAGCTGGGGGGACTCCTGTGTGCCTCTTTCTGAGCTGGTTTGCTTTTCTTCTTCTATTTGAAAGGTTTAGGTCTGCATTAAATAAAAGGGCAAAACAGGACAGGTGAGTTGATTAGCCACTCTGCTGGTCTTCTCCAGCAGGCAGGAGGAGACAAGGCAAGGAAGGAGAACAGTGAAAAGCTGACACTCACATTAGCTATTGCCTCCTGCTTGTTTTTTAAACCTTTGAATCATGGAAACTTGATAAGCAGCAAGAAAGCGGAATGAAGTTTTGTTTTCCCTCGATTAAACTCTTTTGAGATGCTACCACTATTCAGATTTGTGCACAGTGTTCTGGTTTTCCCACCACATATTTGGGAGAGTCTTGGAAGGGACTGCTTTGTAGAACAGGGAATCTTTCACCCTTTAAACAGATGTCTGGCACTAACGATGAGACGAGGATGCTCCTCAGCTCTCAGTAATGGTAACAGGTCTAATGACTGCATGAGGGACAGCTTTAGCTCCCCCCATGTCCTGAAGCACAGCACTGCTTTCTCCATAGCTGCTTTGATTCCCTGATCCGGAGTCTGGGTCAGGAGGTGGGAGAGGAGCCTCTCCAGGGCGTTACAAGGCGTTTCTGTAACTTCACAGATGCCCTCAGGTGCTTCAGCCACTCACAGATTAAGAACCTAATGCCTGGCTCTTCCTCAGCAAACAAAGATGAGCCAGGAAAGCAAGCCAGTGACCATATTTTGGCATGACTTTCTGGCAATTACAGTGGCCCTATTTATCACCCAACGTCTCCTTTCCATTGCTTGTGTGCTCCAGCATTCTGCCTTGTGCTCTTGCTTCTAGAGCCTGGCTTATCTTTCAGCTGTCTGGCCAAGTCTGCTGCAGCAAGCTAAGACCACAGGCTCCTGTCTCCACAACACATGACAAATGGGTCACAGGGACAGGGAATGACATGGTGACACTAAAAATGGCACTACCAACACTGTCCCAGCAGGGTATTGCCCACCAGACCCAGCTGCTGGAGACTGCTTTGTGTCCAGCTCTGTTTTTAGCAAAGGTGGAACAGCATTTTCACAGCTCCCACTGTTGTTACTGTTGGCAAACAGGTATTTTCAGACACCAAAAAACTCACACACACACACACACACACAAAAACACACTCACTCTCACTCACACACTTATTTCTCTGGAGCTGGCCAGGCTGTTGAAACTGGATCCTTTTATGGGAATGTACAAGAGGGGTTTTCATAAGCAAGCTGGAGGTTCTGGGAGGCACAGTTGCTGCTCTGTTGAGGTAGCTGATAGTGCTCCGTGGTCCTTCCACCCTGTTAAATTCACCTGGTTGTGCTGCCCACTTATTTGTGCCTTCATTTCCACACAGACTCACATATCTATGGTCAAAAGAGGGGACTTTATTCATATTTTATGTAATATTTCCTTGCATATCAAAGGGAATAAAAGGACAGAGGAGGAAGTCCTCAAAGGACTAGGATGTTTTTGTTGGCTTTCCATTTCTTTTGTCTCCCACCCAGTGCCAGGACTACAGGGAAACATTTTTACTATTTATACTATCTTAGTATATATTGAAGTCTGCAAAAAGGATACAACAGGTAGAAAAGGCTCTTGTCTTGATCCTGTGCTGGTGCAGCATTTTAACAGAGCACTTAAAAGGTAGTTTTGTATTTTTTAAACATAAGCTCTCAAACTATTACGAAAACCAGGGAGAGGGGACTCTTTTAGTGTTCCAGTTTTCCTGCAAATATTTCAATGTTCTCTTGCACTATTTTGGATCCAGCCAAAAGACTGGACAACCACAGAAACTGAATCTAAGATAAACCAAAAGGGGAACCACTGAAGTTGCAAAACTTGGGTAGGACAGTGAAACATGAATACAAAAGAGGGGATGGGGCAAGCGCAGCAGGGTAGAAAGAAGAGTTTAAACTTATCCCAGTACATTATCAGCATTCCCTCAGGCATTCTATTCAAAAAGGTGGAATTTAATCTGCATTGCCTTTGAATAAGCAGTATAATCTCTAAGAACTTCTGCCTCACATATGCCTCTTTTCCTGATAGCTGACAGAGCTACTTCACTGACAGTGTTCTGGTAAAATACCCTCTGGGTAAAAGTGCTTTTATAAACAACCCATTCCCAAGTCAGTGAAACTGTAATACATTTATGGGACAGAACCTTGGCGTGTGTAATGTAAAAGTCACTTTGGGGAACTGGAGCTGGTTGATGGCAGCTGAGTCTAGCTTAATGCTCTTACCAGGACATCCTATCTCCTGCCTTCTCTTGTGCAGAATTTTTCTAAAATAAACAGGATCTTGCAGTTCCCAAACTGCCACAGGAGCACGATTAGGCTCAGCCTCCTCATTTCCTCATCCCTGCAGTGCAAGGACTTGTTAGAGCGGTCATGGAGCTGTCAGGTTAATGCAACACCCCTGAACTACCCGAGAGAGATTGCAACCCTCATGCTCTGCTCCTCGTCTCAGCGGAGGAAAAGCTGTCTGTAGAAATGGATTTTTAACATTTATGCCTCCCCCTTGTGTCTCTACCATATGAACTCGCCAGACTATGTTTATTTCTCAAAAGGATCTCTACAAATGCAAACTTTACACATGGTGTTGCCTAAATTTCCTGGTAAATATGTAAACCCACGAGAGCATGGAGAACAAAACTTCTTTGAGTTGCTGAGTCTAAAATTTCCTGTGGAAATCAGCCAGAATTACAACTGTTACAGAAGTCATCTAATATTTAAGAGAGCATAATATTCCTTATAGGGAATGGGGGAATGGAGTATAGGGAGCATAATATTCCATGCCTTCATTGAGCACAAGCTATGAAGAGACAAACTGAATATTACTAATTCTGTTCCCCCAGAAGAGAATAATGTTGCCTATCACTTAATGAAAAATGGGTTTGATTCAGGTTGGGAAGTTTGTTTTGTTGTTGTTTGTTCTTAAGCTTCTTCTTAAAAAGTGATAAAAGTACTTTTATTTGGTAGAACCTAGAGAAAATAGCATGAAAAGCCAAGCAAGAGAGAATTCCTGGTCTGATCCCAACCTCCCTGACAAGAAGAAGGTCAGGGATGTCCTTTCTTACGAAGAGCTTGCCTGCACAGAGGGAGCAAAAAGTTACCTGATGACAAGCAGAAGGAAAAATCAGAAGTCAAACATACCTGACTTGCCCACGCCAGCCCGCCCGAAGATCGCCAGCTTCACTTCTGCACTCTTGGCCATGCTGGAAGGAACGCAGCGGTGGCAAACTCACTCAATTACCAGAAGGGAAGCAGAAGAACTGTTCCCAGCTCCTGCCTTCACCGTGTCATTGTGACGTCAATGCAGAGCCTGGGGAAGAGCACCACAAGGATGGAACTGCAAGGAGCCAGGCTCTCCCTCTCCCCTGCCCGCCCCCCTCCTTTTTTCTTCTTTTTAAATAATCATGATAATTGATGCCACGTTCCTGCTTTAAACATTGCAGTAGCACCACTGGCACATTTGGCACTGTTTGTGCAGAACCTACCTTCAGCTTTCTGGCTGCTGCTCTTTGCTTCACACTGGCACTGTAAGATTGGAAAAGGTACTTATCAACCCCAAGCACCTGCCCTGCAAGGCTCCTAGTTATGTATTTCTTCCTTTCTGTTTCAGCTGAAATTGCATGTATTTTCTGTATTTGAATGACATGCAAGGAACTGTTTTTTGTAGAATATATTTAATAGCCGTGAGCACTCACTAGCAGTGCCTGCAGATATCTAATCTTTCCTTGAGCCCTCCAGCTCCAAAAAGGTTTCAATTAACTCAGCTGCAGTTGCCTAAAACCCTCTAAGCACTTGTACCTTGCTCACTGCCCTAAACAAATCCATACCCAGAAAGTTCTCTAGCGCTCCTTTCTAAGCTGCCTCAGCTCATACATAAACATCCAGCAGATCACTGGGTTAGCAAAAGGATGCCGCAGTTTCTGGTACTTTGAGCACGGCAATAATCTATGTTCACAGTTTTGCTGCATGACCTTGATTTCACTAACCCGGCCAGTAAAATCTCTAACCATACCTGTCATCGTAGAACGCTTTAAAAATCTTCAGCGAAAACATGACAATCGTGATGATGATGATCCTCAGCCCTAAAACATCCAATACTCGGTCTCCCCTTCAAGCAGGGTAGAACTTCACGTGTGAATGCAACCAGTTACAGGGTTGCTGTTGAGCCGAAGTACTCACTTTAGCCATGAATTCTAACAGTGGCGCAGGATGCTTCCCATGTCAGCACTCCTCGCTCTACAGCAAAATGCATTTCTAACATGATTCTTGGGAAAAAAGCCTAAACAAAAATGTTTTCCTATACAAAAACGCTTATAAAAAGTAAAGACACAGCGAGACCGGTCCCGAGTCATCTCTGATGTCTAAATGCTCCTGATTCCTTCTGCCTAAGATTAAGTATCAGATCGCTCTCACTCAGCAAGCACAGTTAGAGGCACAAGCTGTTTCAGGACGTGGCGGGATGGGATACTCAGGGTCTGGGACACCGGCGTTTGCCTCCCGCGAGAGCTCCCGGCCGCCCGCAGCAGAACTGCTGCCCCACTCCGGCCCCGCTCCGCAGCTCTATCTCACACTGCCGTGCAGGTTCTGATTCCTCGCCCCCGGCTCCGTCCCTCCGGACGGGCTTTGCTGCCCACCGCTCCGGGCAGGTGCTGCCCGCCCGCCCGGCGCAGAGCGGCTCCGCGGCTGCGGCCCCCGGCGCTGCCCTGCCCGGCCCCGCACGCTGCGGGCACCGCGCACCCC
>VZRR01007165.1:541828-582657 GCA_013398015.1 Oreocharis arfaki | reverse complement strand
AGAGAAGGCAGATGTGAAAGCAGTAGTGTGGTTTATGCTTTACTTCTTAAAAGCAAAGGCTCTCTCACTGCTTGGTTTGCATAATTTAGAGGGATTAGCTTTTTCCATCCTCCTAAGAGGGCAGCTGATGTGTATTTTGCATCTGGGGAAATGTGTGTTAGTCTCGAGGCCTGACATTTGTTTTGTGTCTATGGAATTCACCCTGCATGGGGCTGTCAAATTAAATACGATAACTGGCTTTTCCAAAACAGCAGATAATTTATTGGTCATTAAAATCCCAGTGGCTGCGCAGTCAGCTTGTGCTGAAGTCTCTTATTGGTGCCAAGGCATAAGAATTCAGTAAACGCTAATCATGGACACAGGCAAAGATTTCAGAGGGTTGAGACCCAAGACTGCTCCAGGACTGCTCCAGTTGCTGTTTGCTTTCTGTGTACTCACTGTGTTTCACAATGTACATGAGTTTTGGGGTGGGTTTTTTCTACCCAAAGTGGATTTTGAAAGCCTTAGTCTTTAGCTCTGTAGATCAAGGGCCACCTTGCTCTGTCATAAGCAATGTTTTTTGGTTGTTGTTGCTGACATGGTGTATTTTCTCAGTAGTTTTGCCATTTGTGCTGATCAAAAAATGTGCTTATGGGTGTTATCCTGGCGTGGGTAATGAGATCAATGAGGGAAGTCCATCACGTAGCTGACAGCCTGAAGGGTGAGAGATTCCTTTTCTGCCCTTCCATTTTATGAAAATTTGGGAGAAGGGAAGCAGTGCTGGGGTCTGATCCCTGATGATCTGTGTGCTGTCAGTCTGAATTCAGCCTGATCCAGCAGAAAGTCAGGAGAACCCTTTTTCCCATCTGTCAGAGCCAAATGTCTTAGATTTCTCCCTTTTGCCTCTTGGTGAACCATATTGTTTCACAGCTTAGTTAATTTTTGAAAATAGCACTTTGGTGTATTCAAAAATATTATTGTTGTTTCACCAGGAGGAAGAGCAATCCCAGCACGAGAAGATAGCTGTCTTATGGGGATCAGTGGCTGAAATGAAGCTGAGGGAAACTCACTGCTCTTGGCAGGCTCCTTTCCTACAGCTGTCAAAGCACTGAAGCGTTTCTAGCCACAGTCATCAGTGAGTTTGTCCGTGGCTTTATGACTCCTAAGGGCGACACTGAGCCTTGTTATGGGCCAGAGCAGGAGACCTCCTTTCTCTTGGGGAGCCCAGGCACAGTGGATTTGTCGCTGCTGAAGAGCTGTGAACATGGAAACTGTGGCTGTGAACATGGAAACTGTGGCTGCAGGTGCATGGTGTGGGATGTCCTGACCTGGCTGCACCCGTTTATATTTAGGAAGATGCCACCAATGGTGCACAACAAGAATTTTGGTTCATTTGTGGTCTAGTAAGTGCCTGTAGTCAGAGCTTTGGACTGCAGTCTGAGCTTTGGGCAGCCGTTCTTCAGCAGAAACCCTGATGGCTGAGGAGCAGATAATGAAATAGGAGTGTGAACAGCTTGAAATGCCAATGGAGCCACATGTGCTTAAGCCAAGGCAGAGTTCTGTTTCAGAATTGATTAACAGAGGTACATCCAAGCAGTTAAAGTTGACAGAAGCATTTTAGAAAGACTCACAATTTCAAGTGCCACTAAATAATACTTTAGGGCTTAAAAAAGATGTATCCAGGTGCTAGCAAAGTCCAGAGGGTTCTTTCTGCCTGGTCTGAAGGTGCTACTTGTTTAACGTTAAGCACTTCCAATAATGGCTTATTTTTTCATCTTGGATACTTCTGGTGGGTTTTCTGAAGGTGTTTTTATTTTTGAAAGCCAATGGCATTTGATTCCTGAAAGGTGGGAGAGGGACTGCTGTGACACTGCAGGGCTGACAGCTAATATGTGAAAAAGATCTATAAGCAGGAAAGGAGCTGAAATTGTGGGTTGTTTGGCTTTTTTTCCTTTTGAAGCTGGAAATCCCATTATAGGTGACAATTTTGTGGGTTTCAATGACTTCCAAAATGAGATTTGAGCATGGGGTTTGTTGAGACTCACGAGAGATGAAAAACAGGACTCAGAAGGTTATTTAGGAGTCTCTGAGTCCTGTGGAACTGAGTGGCATTTCATCTTCTGAGCACCTTTGTGCAGCTGAGTCCAAGTGTGTGCAGACTGTAGGGCAGATCATGCTGCTGGTGGCATGGATCAGAGAACAGACTCCTCTGGTCAATCCCTGCACTAAGGAAGGGGCTGTTGAACTCAGGACTATTGTCTCTGCTGCTGTTGTGGAGAACAGCCCAGACCTACCATCAGGATTGGTCTAGAACAGGATGTCCTGTCCTGTCCTGCCCTGAGTATCTGATCAGAGTTGGATCCTTGCATTAAAAAGCAAATCAGTGATTTGGTCTATTTTTCACCCTTCCTTCCAGCCCTTCTGCTGGGAGCTGAGATGATACTTGATAACTAGTAGAAAAACTACCAAATAAATAGCATGTTAACACAACATTTGCAGCTGTTACTAAAGGTTCACAGGGAAAGATTCAGATTGTTTTCTTAATTTTCAGAGAATATCTTCCAAATGTTTTTGTGTTGGCTCTCAGCAGTGTACATAAATCTGCTCAGTAACGCTAACGTAGCACAGTGAAAAATATTGCAACTTTGTCATTAAATTGTGGATGAACTTTGCTGTTAGTTTGGCTTGTAGTCAATAAGAAATATTGCTGTTTTAAATTAATATTGCATTGTCTCCTATTTTCCCTGGTAGCTTATGAAACGCTGAGTTTATAGTGGTGGGTTTTCTTGAGTGTAAGCTAAGCATTTATAACTTCTTTTCCTCTCCACTTTTCCCTGAATACAGAGAAGAAAAATCAAATACACAACGTCGGCTTTATTCTTTAAAAGTGTTTGTTTCTAATGGGATAAATAAGACCCCAATCCTGTGAGTATTTGTGTTTAACCTTACGTGGACAGGCTTAATGGAGTGGCCAAAGGAGGCACAACTTCCCCATCAGCACCACTTGGAGGTGCTCTGTGGAGCTGCCTGCAGAACCCAGGCTGCAACATTTTGTCCCATTTGGCTCCACGAGGTGCCAAAACGGGGCCCAGGAGATGGACATGGGGTGCTCTTCACAGCACAGCGAGGATCTCACACATGCAAATGCCTCTGTGCTACGTCCTAACGCAGACCTTCTGTCCCAGTAGGCATTTGGCACGTTTGTGCAGAGATGGAAATACACAGCTTGGGTTTCTTGCAGTAGCACGATTTTTATCAGGTATGTTTAACAGTGATGCGTGAGCTCAGTAGCAGCTACTGCCAAGTAGAGGAGCGAGGTATTAGCTCATGTTTTATAACACATGGCCAACAGATACCCTTCATATTGCCCAAGTGAAAATTCTGCTAACCTTTGTTTCTTCTCACCATTGAAGAGGTTGTGCCCTGAGAGTCTGTCCTTAAAAATGGGCAAGCTGAGAGTCCACACTCAGCTGTGACTGCTCTGGCTCCATCGCAGCTTGGTATGTTATTATTTGGTTTGCTCTTTGCCGAGGTCTTGCTCTTCTGGTCTTGTTATTTCTCCCTCCACACTTAGATGACAGAGATATTGTTTAATAGTTTTTTGTTAATGTAAATATAAGTGCTGTATTATCAAAAAGAAAGCAGGATGACTGTAACTCTCTTGCACGTATTTTGTAATGATTAAATATCTGCTTACTGTAAACCTGGACGAGTTCAGTTTCTGCACCAAAGTAAGTTTAAACTAAAAATTGAATCACCTACAGAATAGTCTGCAAACAGGCTGGAACTCTTCTGCTGGAGAGATTTGTGTTATGGTTTTAATAAAGTACACTTATAGCATTAAAACCCACTGGTAACAAACGCAACAAATTTTGCAACAAATTTGCAATCCCAGACTTTATTAATGAATGAGTTACACTGGTGTGTCATCTTAATTTCTTACAGATGCATTCATGCTCTTTGAAAGGACCAGTGGAAATTGTCATAAATTCATTTGCCATTCACATTAATGAATGCTAGCCCTTATTCTCCCTCAGTGGTATTGTGATTGCAATCTGGATTGCCATAGGGACCCCACTGTAATTCATCATTGCTTCAGTGCTCAAGTTCTCTGGTGGAACCAGATATTGGTGTCGACAACATCTGGAGTTTTGTGTCTCTCATCTCTTTTCTACCTCCTTCCTTCTGTTTAATCAGGAGAATGGGAAGGGGAAATTGCTGCCAGTGTCAATATCTTCAAGACACTGAGCGATTGCTGGGAGTTTGGAGCGTAGTTACACCAAGGAGGGAGGAGACACGGGGCTGTTCAAGAGGTGAGACTGAGGAGCAGCTGCCTCCAGCACATTGCAGTGCCAGCCACCATGGCATGCCTGGAGTGGCAGGAGGGCACTCTTCCGTCTTCTGTTCTGAATCCAAGCAGTGGCTTTGACAGCTTTGGACTTCTCCTTTCATAGAAGAGTGTCTTGTCAAGCATATTCCCTGTTTCTTTCACTGGGGCCATTTCATGTTCTGTAGGGCAGTTCTGAGCTTGGATCAAGGAGAGCCATAGGTTGGTGTGGATTTTAAGAAGGAATCTTTATCTCTGCCTGATCAGATCCTGACTTCTTTCCTACCAAATCCTTCAGATGCAAGTCCATTCTCAGGGCCAGGGTTTAAATGACCTCAGGAATGCACTGCAAGGTAAATCTTGAGTGTGGGCTGTTCCTTAGCTTGGAGAGTGTCTGCCTGTCCTTGCAGTGTGTGACAATACACTGCTCTGTGGGGATGTGACCTGGGCCCAAGAGACACGTTAAT
This sequence comes from Oreocharis arfaki, assembly GCA_013398015.1. NCBI lineage: Eukaryota > Metazoa > Chordata > Aves > Passeriformes > Paramythiidae > Oreocharis > Oreocharis arfaki. Next base: position 577,884 of record VZRR01007165.1, on the reverse strand, counting down.
GTTTATAAATTCTCCAGAAATGTGCTTTCTCCTGTCCTGTCTGCTGTGCTTGGGAAGGGCTCACACAAAGATAATTCATCATCCTCCTTCAAGTCTAGCCCTTAAAATTCCTCCCTGCCATAATACCCAACATCAATTTGACAAATGTTTGCCTGCAAATATGTTATGACCACTGCCTGTCATGCTGAGGAATATTTTACACCCTTGGTCCTTCTCCATCTATCCAAATCCACCAGTTGTCTTCCAGGGCTGTGAGTGCGTGGTAGGGACCCAACCTTTGTGCATCCAAGCACTCTGCAGCTGGAATGGCCTCTGTGCAATTCACGTCAACGGGATGGTGACACATCTTGTAAGCATCCTGAAGGAACAGTAGTGAGTATGTTTTTCAGTCAAGGACTGGATAATCTGCTGTCCACAAGTCTTGCAAATTCAAATCTGATTCAGCCCCAGGGCTGTTGGGGGCTGAATTATTTCTTCTCTCCTCCCATGTGTGTTCGGACTATGCAATTTTGCCTGTAAGTGTATTCCTTCTCTTTGGTGCTGTTTCAGAGAATGATTCACTGGGATTTATATTGCCACTTCTCTCCACAATATTTGGGTGCAAGTTCTGGAAGAAAAAAACCCAACCTATTGAAATCCTTGACACGTTAGGGTCATCTAAATACTATTTTAGAACTATCCCTGAATTCATTATGGATAAGGCAATGCAGGAATTTAGGAGCCTCAGACTCCTCTCTATTTGGGGCGCAGCTGGTGAAGGTAATCAGCTCTTCCAGCAGTATAGGAAATATCTGTAGCTGGTAGCAGATGCTGAGTGTTTCTGTGCTGCTCTGTGACTGTAGGACACGAGGTGATGGTGCTGGTGAATAATCCAGCCTCATCTGGAAATCATTATTGCTAATCAGTCTAGCTTTTGGGTACTAATTACTCTTATCATATTACCTGTCAAGGTTTCTGGGAACTGGTTTCTGAGACACTGTATGTGCACTGAAAGTTTCAGGCATCAACAAAGTCCTTTAGGCACCATTTGTAAATGAGGGATTAATAAACCAATATAAAAGTTTGTTAGGACAGAATGAGGGAAGCAGTCAGTGATACCCTCCAATGAAAGAGAAGAAAATGTTAAAGAAATTGATGTTACAAGCCCACATTTCTCAGCAAGTTATCCTGTGAGGAACTCTGAAAGGATCTATTTTTAAAAGCAATAGCAATGCCACAATTTCAGAAATCCTTTAAGCACATGCTAAATTCCTATGGACTCCCTGCTCAACTGGTGGCACAGCTTGAAGGACTCAATAAAAAGCAGTAATTAAAACAGCAGAAAAAAACTCCCTAAGATTAAGTGTCTAGTTCTTTACCCAGGGTTCCCATCTTCATATAAGCAGAAATCACATGGAAAACAGTGTAACAGTGTAATTTTTATGGGGATTAACTAACTAAGCAGTCACTAGTTTATTTAAGATGTTCATTATTTCAGTATCCACTGATGGTGAGACTGCAGGAACACAGTGAAGTGTACTCCTTAAGAAGCACTGTTCTCTAATGCCTGTACTATACCCGTAATTAGTATGGTATCATCCATAATAACAATCTATTTTAAAAATTCATTAAATGTTTTGGGATGTAGTCAGAAAAAAGATTAAAAGAATAAATGTTTCATTTCGAAACACTTAGAGGTAATACTTAAAATTGGTTTAACTTATTTTTTGTTTTGGCTTCAGCTAGAAAAAAAATTCTACAGGAAACTTATAGTTTAGAACAATGAATATAGCTGCAATATTCTTGCGTGGTTAAAGAACATGCTGTCCAATGGTACATTGCTTTTTTCATTTGTTACTTCAATGTTCTGTCTCAATAATGAAATAGCATTTTTTCTCCAGTCACACAAGATTGCAGTTTGGCTTCTTAATGCATGCAGGTGCAGAGCAAATGGGCACTGGGAAAGAATATATCAAATGAAATAGCTTAGTTATAAGAATTTTATAATATTTTGGCTGGTGTGCATCAAATTTATTCTAAACTGTGAAATCTTAAACAAAAACACCAGTACCTTTTCCACAGTCGGGATGATTCCTGTTTATATATTCTATTTCCATCTGGTAAAGGACAGAGTTAATCTGAAGTCCTTGTACCAAAGAATGAAAGATTAAGGCTTTTCTGTCATGTTCCAGACTGAAACACCAAAACAACAGCTCACTGCTCTCCTTGAGACAAACCCAGGGGATGCCAACATGTCTGAAAGTGAATAGATCAGAAATGGTTTTAGGTATTACTACTAATGTAAATGTTCATCAGTTACTAACACAAAAGTCTTGGTAAAAAATGTTAAAAGGTATTTGCCATTCCAAATTTTTTGATGTCTGTTTGGGAAGTCTTTAAGAGGTCGTGATATTAATGAGGGGTTCTTAAGCACGTTTTCTGAGTTCTCTGTTGCTTTTGAGAACACAAACTCCTGCCTAAAATTACTGTTAATTGGATCAGTATTCATCTTTCGAGCCGTTTAATTAATGGATATGGCATCTGACATCTCTCATACCGGGCTGATGCTCAGAGCACGGTGACTCAGTGTTTAGTAAATACTTGTTCTGTGTCAGATGTTTCCAAGCAGGCGGCCAAACCGAGGGGCCCCCCACTGTCCATCCTGCCCGTGGGGTGGGTGTGTGTCGGTGTACAGGCTGCTTTATGTTGTTGCCTCTCATGATGGAGTCAGAAAACAGGCTGAGAGGCCAGCCTGAGTACAACAAGGCCTAATGTGGAGAGTGTTTGTAAGTGGTGTCCCCACTCCGGGTGTGACTGCTCACAGTGTCCTGTTCAAAACAGCCAGGGGTGCCTGGGTTATTTCATTTGCCTTTACCCATTTAATACATATCTCATCCGAGCTACTGATCTCATTGTCTGCAGTTAACTTCATCTCCTCTGTCTCTGAAGGCATCGTGGAGGCTCCAGTGTTTCAGCTAAACCTAACAATTTACAGCTGGAATAATCTGCTTCCAACAACCCTTCTCACCCAGCTGGGGACTGGTCACAGGTATCCTACCTCTGCTTAGAGCCAAAGTCACCTGTTTTGGTGAGATGCATCGAGTTTAGCACACTCCTCCTCCAGTTTCTTGGTTTTTTCCCATTGGCTGTGAAGTGATTTTAGTTAAGTAGCTTAAATGGAGCCCTTTACTATTGGTCAAGTAAGTCCTATTTCCAACTGAAATGTTCTTTAGTTCTCAAGGTCCATCCCTATTTCCCAATAAGTGACTGTCCTGCAGCTGGAGGTGTGGGACTCCTCTCCAGGAATTCAAAATTTGGCATTCCTATTCTCTGTAATATAACCTACTACGAAAGTTTGTGGCTTTTACTCTTGTTTTCACAGAAGACGAGAAATCTATTAAAATTACATATATTTATGGTACAATCTTGCATGCAGTTTTGCTCTACGGATAATTCTTTGCTTTCCAGACTACAACAGAAGCATTGATAAGTGTCACTCCTAAGAGTTTTCCACACAAGCAACTTTGTCTCAACCCCTGGTTTTCTCTTCCTCCCACTTTTACAATCGAAACCTTTTACGGCCACTTTAATTGTGAACTACGGTCTGTCTGGCTTTATTACAAGATCTGAGGCAATCACCATCATCACCTGCAGCTAAATAAAGGGCTTGATTGAACTTTCTCTTGAGCCTGAATGGGGCAAACAGCTCGGCTTTAAGGAGGTCCACTGTTGTCCTGAGTGCTGAACTCCCCCGTTATCCCCCTGACGGCCACCACCCTCTCAGTGCAATGGCCATCCCTGCAGGCACACGGCTATTTAACGTGGGGCTCAGGGTGGCACCTCTTTAAAAGGCACAGTCTGTAGTTAGAAGTTTGAATTACTAGGCTGACTTTCAAAGGAAGCAAGGAAAAAAACCCTTTTAGGTTCTCTGGGGATGCCACGGTGAGAGGATCGTGTTTAATGTCTTTTTTAAGGCAGGCAGCGTGCGCATTCCAGGGCCCTGTGCCAGCTGCATCATTAAGCCACCTTCTTCCATGATTTATATAAATCTTACAAGCACCAAAACTCTGCTAACTATCCAGCCAAACTAAAAATAACCTCAGAAAATGATCCAGTGTAAAAATGTTTGCTTTCAAGAGAGAAAGCAATTTATTCTTTACTACCCTTCTACTGTGTTAAAACACTGATTAAGTAACTGGTTACGGACGGTACCAAGAAATTTAAAGCTACTTATTGCTTGCAAGCTGCTTCTGAATGATAGTTAGAGAAACCTGGTGTAGGTGCTGCTTTGAGCTATTAAAATGCTGTTGGATTAATGCTGTGGAAAGAAACATACTGAGCTCTCAATATTACACTGTTTATGCATCAAAATTTCCCTGATGGCGTGCAAATTTATCCTTCATTTGTACCAAGTGTTGAACACTCATCCTATATATTTTGAAATATTTTCCTGATTTTTGTTCCTTTTTCACAGGAGTAATTGGAAGGTTGTGTTAAGTGATCAAGAATCTGCAGGCCTTAAACTACCACTGGTCATTAAATCCTGCTATCCATGTATTCCACCTTGAAAAGACACTTATATTTCAACTACCCTGTAAACAGCCGAAAACTGGGGATGTGGTTTTGTGATTTTGGAGGGCTTTTATTTTAGGAAGGGAGACTCATCTCTTTGAGTGCTGCTCTGTTGTTAGTGGAGAAAAGGGAGGACTCCTGCAGGTAACTCAGGACACCTGCAGAGCCTGATTTCTGGTTTAGCAGCAGCAAATCCTGTTCTCTGCTTACAGAGGGAGCAAAGATGTTTAGCCTCCCTATGTAATTTCTTGGAATTAATGCCTTTGCCTGTTAAGACTTATAATTCCCTTAGGTGCCTTCCCACTCCTGTGCCAGGTAAGGAGATGGTATGTAAGGGTGCTGACTTTCAGAAACATTTATTAACAGCTACATCAGCCACAAATTGTTGTTGCATACGAGCTCTGAATTTATTAGGAAAGGTTCATTGCATGCTCTGTGTGGTGTAAGACTTTGAAATGTGATAGCCAGCCAGTTTCTGGCACAGGAAGGAAACTTCTAGAAAGGGACTGCACCAAAACTCTTGGAATATTTCTATTTAATGCATAAGAGAAACAGAACAACAACAGCAAACTCCCCCCCCAAAAAACCTCCACCCAAAAATAGACCACTAGCGGCTTCTTTGTGATGTGTTGGGTTCCAAACTGCTGAGACAGTAGAAGAGCATTGGAGCTCTGCAGCCAAACCGTAATAAGAAATGTTTTATCTCTGTTGTTTAGGACAGTAACGCTGTCTGAGTGAGCATTTCCAAAAAGAAATGGGTGGAGAAGTTTCAGATCCTGTGTCTGCCCGGTTTAATACTTGAATTCCGAAAAGTTTTGTCGATGAATTGGAAATACTTGAAAAAAGGGTTGGAAACATTTGTTTGCAATAGTTTCAGTGACTGAGTTTGAATTACACTTCCTAAAGGCTTCTCTCTGATGCTCTTGTTCTCAGACAGCAACAATTACATTTAAGCACCACCTTTAAAACCAAGGTCCTACATCTCCTAACTGGTTTTCTGTTTGTTTGTTTGTTTTTTTCAATGACTGTATCAATCACTGAAATGCAGAAAATAAGTTTTTATTTCTAGGCTCCCTAGACTGTTGTATGACAGGATTATCCTACACTCTCAATGTTGCAGAATAATGGTAATTTTCATCCCCTGTATTTGTCAGGGACTAAATAAGGCACAGTATCTGTTAGTCCGTGGTTGGGGGGTGCAGAGCAGAGACGGTGACTGTGTTGGTTGTAGCTCATTTTAGTTTGCATATTCTGAACTTGGAAGAGCAGAGAGATTAGCACAGCCCTGTGCCAGGATGACCACCTCATTTATGAGTTATTCCACATTGTTCCATGTGTTCTCGTGCCCCCGAACACCCTGGAACTTGTCTGACCCTGAAGCTCAGCAGGGTTGGACCCCTAAAGTCAGCACTGGGTGCTGTAGGCTTCTAGCTTGACATGAAGGGGGAAAATACCACCTTGAGGGCAATCAGACCTTGGAAAGGGCTGCCCACAGATGCTGTGGACTCTGGTCTTGCAAACTTTTAAAACCCAGCTGAAGAAGGGGTGGTCAGCCAGGCCTGCATTCAGTGCTGAGCCTGCTTCTCGCAGGAGGCTGAGCTAGAGGACCTGCTGAGGTGGCATCCAACCTGAATCATTCTAGGATTCAGTGGTCTGAGCTTGAATTTTTTGTCTTTCAATGCCTTTATGAAATTCTTTTTTATAAAGTTGCTTGCTTGCATGAGTTGACTGTAATGATAATACTCAATAATTATGATAATTGTATCATTAAAAAGAGGTCATGCTTTCTGGCAGGAATAGAGAAAAATATTTTTTTATAGACTTCCAAAGATAGCACTTATTGCCATAAGGCCTACTTTGTTTATGCATTGGAAAAATTTTCCACCAATCGCTAATGGCAGACTAAGATAATCACCTATAAATGGAGTAAAAAATTAAATCATTAAAGTAATTGCAGCATAGTTTCCTAGAATAAAAGCCTTTCTTTTTATTTTCCTCTTTAAGAAGTATAAATGTCCAAAACCAGGGGTATATTTGTGATAGAAACAGAGCAGGTTGGCGTAGAAACTACCCAATTCAGACATCACATGAAAGTTTTGCTTTCCAAGATTCACCCACTTGTTGAGTCATGTTGAGCTTAAAGCTTCTCGTTTATGTAACAATATTCTCATTTTTCTTTCAGATGGAAGAACAATTACTGGCATTTTGAAAGGACATGTTTTCGGTTTTGGCCGCTGATCCTTCAAAATAGGTAATTACTCAAATGTGTCCTAAGTTGTCCATTTCTCCATTGCTGAAAAATAACTAATTCATTGTTCCTTTGGCTGTTCTGAAGACCTGAATGGCAGAGTTGAAGGCTTTGAAAATGTGGGGAGTCCAAAGTTTTTCAAATATTAGAAGAATATACTTTTTTACTCTTCAACTGTTGCAGTTTTGAAATTCTTCGATAATGGTGATAATGGGGAGACTCTTTCAGTTACTGAACACAAGTGAATATTTTTGAAGTTTTTGTAATGCTATTGCAAAAATAGATTTTATGCATGTTGAAGGTTGAGATAATACATTTATGGAGATGACAGGTAAATCATGGTGAAGTGGGGAAAAAAATGCAAGGCAGTTTTATTCAGCAATAGAATTTGTCTCCCCGATGTTTATTGGTTTGACTTTTACTGAGTAGAATCTATGTCAGTTACAAAAATTAATGAACTGGGGTTTTTCCTCTGTGAAAAATCTCAATTTTTTCAAGTTCTAAAGGGTTGAGGCTTGGCTAAGGAGGAATTATCTGAGGAGTTCTGTGTTCCAAAGGGCCAGCAGTGTGTGAGTGCATGTCCCAGCAGTTTTGTAGCAGGCCGTGGGTGATGTCCCTTCTTCGTTGTTATCTCATGCTCACTCCTTCCTCAAATGAAACAGCATAAAACTCTTTTCCTTGTGTAACCAGGCTCAGACAGACTGCAGAAATGTGCTGAAAATGGGTTCTCAGCAGACAACTGTCAAAAGCCTGTAGTATTTTCAGTTCTATGACTTCATAACCCATGGGATTTATGGCTTTTCTTTACTTCATCTCAGCGAGCACGAGCACACAGTATTTTCTCTCTACGGGATTCTTGTGTAGGCCCGGGAGTTCTTGCTGCCTGGGGATTTTTCCCTGCACAAGCTGCAAGTCTCATGCAAACCAACGTGCTGGGGAAAGTGATTGTGTGTGGCTCCCACTCTCTCTTGTGCAGCTCGGAAAAGCGGCAGAAATGAGGGAGAGGCTCCCACTGCGCCATCCCAGAGCACGTGGGAAAGGGAGGGTGTGCGAGCACACACACACAGGCTGGGCTTGAACTCAGAGGGGCATGAATTTTGACCTGGATTTGGGAAATGAAGGGGGTGTGAGCGCACACACACAAGCTGGGTTTGAAGACGGGCTGAAGTTTGAGCTGGATTCAGGTATTTTACAGCTGTGCTGCTCCTTAGTGGAGTTTGTCAGCTAGAGCTCACTGTGGCAAGGAATATGAAATGTAGTCCTGGAGCCGTGGCCTTTGCCAACAGGCAGGTTTTGCTGGTTACTTATAGCCTTAATTAGTCCTAAATGCTTCGTTGGGAGGAATGTGCTCCCTAGCTGGATTATCTGCAACAATGTCCTTCGGGGTGAGGCTTGGTGCAAAACGCTGAGTTCCAGGGGGAAAATAATCATTTCCATGATACAATTAAGAAATGTATCACTGAGTATACACCTAGTGAAGGTGAATCATGGAGGCTTTGGGGTAGATTAAATCTGGAATTTCATATTGGGTGCGTTCTTCTTGTGGTTCTTTATTTTTTTTTAATGTAACGTATTTAAGCAGCTCACAGGATGGATATTTGATCTGAAACTGTACAGAAAATACTAATAATGCAATACTTTATAAACAGTGAGACAATTCAAGTAATTTTGGGAACTGCAGCTGCTATGAAAGGTAGCAGCTTTCCTTGTAGGTGTTGCAGGCAGTAAAGGTGCCACAACAATGTTCTGCAACGTTCACCTATAGGAAGGGACATGAAGACAAATACGTTTTTAATTATGGCTCTTAACAAAACATGAATAGAATTTCAGATTTCTAAATATTTCTTTGAAGCCATTCTTTACTTTCTGCTTAAATTAGGCTACACCCAGACCCCAGAACCTGGGAATAGCCTTTAGGTCCAGATGTACTTTGACACAAGTCGAGGAGAGACCCCAGCGTGCACCAGCAGTCAAAGTCTGCCTTGCTTTCCCACCAAGAGGCATCTGGGAGCCATCTGGCAGCAACACCAAGGGTATCTTCTCATATCTCCACAGAGGAGTATAAATGTAGGCAGCTTACCGGGGCCCTGGCTCTAGCAGGGCCTTGTGCTGACTGGAACTGATCCAATTATCCAGGATACCCCTGATCTGCCATGAGATGCTCTCAAGATGCACCTATTCCGTGACCAGCCCAGCTTGCTTTCCTCGCTGAAGGCTGCCTCGCTGCGTGTCTTGGTTAAAACACGCCCTGAAGGAACAGCTCACACGAGATTGTATTCATATTGACAATAAAGAATTAACCTGCATCCTATCGCTGCCTTCTGCCAAAGCAGATTTTCTTTGAGGGATCATGTGCAACAGTCCTTAATTATATCAGCTTTAGTCAGAAACGTTCTTTCCTCACAGAAATGCGTCCCTAGATTTACATGCTCAATAGCAACCTGGGCTTTTGTTAGGATAGTCAAGTAATAATTCTTTGAAAAAGAGCAACTAAGAGCTCAAAATACTGAGGAAAATCAGGATTCATTAATTATTTACTACACTAGAAGCCATTTGTATCTTTAATAAAAATACCAAATATTGAAAATTCTAGCACTTTTATTGAGATGAAAGTAGGAACAATCTGTCTAGAATGACTTGCCTTAAAGTGGACTTGAGCTGATGTTGCTGTTTACTAGGTTAGACAAGATGCATTTCAGTTGACAAATAAAGAATGGAGCTTTTGCCAGATGATTCATTTTCCCTAAATCATGACTGACTTTGAAAGGATTTGCTTTGCTTCTTACGTAGTTTTTCTGTTACACAGCTTGTCTGGGATGAGCTTTGACCAGCTCTGCAATGAGATGTGATTACTTTCTACTGCTCTATTTAACTGCCAGAATTGCTGTGAGCTGAAAAATCCACTCACATGCTGAAGTTTAGACTGAGCTGTCATCAGAGCTGTGGAGAGAAACTCCATGGAAGTCAAGAGATGGCAGCACTCATTATGCATCCTTATGAGAAGGCAGGGACAGAGCAGATTTTGCCCATCAGTGTGCAATAAAATGGTGTCAAGTGTAGCACCCTGTGGATATGTCAAGATATTACTCAGAAAATTTTGTCAAATAATTTTAAAACAAACAAAAAAAAGTGGTGGAATCACATGGGAGTTGAAGTCAGGAGCGATGTGAAGGGCTGACTTTGATATGCTTTGAATTCAATTAGAGCAAAAGAAACCAAAATTTTCCAACAACTCACACACAAATGAGGATTTATTCCCCAGCATGCCACAGATTTCTGCCTCAGTGGTTTTTGCCAGAAATACTGATAATTTGTTTTGTAAAGACTTGCTACATCTAAAAATTAATCATCACCCTTAAACAAGCAGGCCTCTAAACCTTATTGGAATAATGGATTTTAATTCCCTTGCTCTCTTCCTTGTTTAAGCCCTCTTGGTTTATGCTCGTTATCAGGAAGAGCTTGTGATTATCTCGTTGGCAAAGATCCTGTGCTTTATTCATTCTTATCACAAGGAGGAGAAAAATGATACTTTGGTACAGTTTCATGCAAGTGTACAGTGGGAAAGAGTTTTTTCTCCTAGTGACCAGCTGTCTGAAACCAGCAGGGCATAAACACATCCATTCACCCAGATAATCATTTTCCCAGATTTGATTTAAGACAGTTCATTGAAGTTATTATGCTCATGTAAAAGAGCAGCCATATATGAGTGAACCAGGCCTTAGGCCTTGATTTTCCTCCAAAAGATGAAAGCAAATGAAGAAATGCAGAGAACAAAACAATGGGTAAAAAAAAATGGAAGCAAACCATTTCTGGAGGGAGATTTAGGGCTTAATCCTGTGAAGAAAAACCTGCTCTGGCCCTGATCCAAAACAGTACTCAAGTCTTAACTCTAACTCCATCAGCAGTTTCTCTGAAGCCTAATGTCTGTCCAAGTGCTTTGTAGACTGGGGCCAGAATATCAGCAATTTGCAAGACCAAGCCCTCAAAGAAATGATCTTGGTTGAGAGATAAGGACTGGTAATGAGCTCAACTTGTAAGAGATAGAAGGAGCTGGCTGTGGGCATATCAATGGGTTGTAAAATGAGGATTAGTAGGGAAGTTGGAGCAAAACCCACTGAAAGAAATAGCCTTACTATTATTTAAACATTTTCAACTTCCTCTTTCTTTTTTTCTTCCTCGGTAAAATAATTTCTAAATAGGTTTTGAAATAACACAATGTTTTAGAGAACTGACAATTTTTGTTGTGGCAAAATTCCCTTTTGTTTTTGTCCTCAAACCTTCTATCCAGATTTGTTAGGTCAGAATGTAGAATCAGAATTTAGGCATGTGCGAATGCCTCCACCTTTGTTCTATGGATGTAGAGGTTGCTGCTTGGCTTTCTTCTCCAATAAATACCTCTGCTGCTCAGCGAATTATTTGATACCACCCTTCTTTTGGCACAGTTCAGTGGTACACGTGTATAAATGGTATATGCAATATATTCCTCTTATTTCCTATCAGCATACTGAGGCAGCCTATACCATTACCCATTCCTTGCAGATTGCTGCTCCCTAAATCAAAATCTTTACTGAACCATTTAAAATGATGTTTGTTCCATGGTTCCCACTCTTTTCAGGTAGGCAAGAAAGCAGTGTTTTGGCTCTGGGCAAAAAAGGCAGCGTCTAACTGGTGAATTTCTTTTTATAAGGCAAGTATGCCTGTGGCAACATCAGTGGAGATGGAAATAGATTGTAGATAACTGCTTGGAACTGAATGGAGGTGAGGTGAGAGCACTGAATGCTTAGTGAGGTGGGAGAGCAGCCCAGAGCTGGCCAGCCTGCCTCCAGGGGTGACACTGAGGACACAGCTCGGGGGAATTTGCAGGTGGGTGGCCGAAAATGCCTGTGGTGTCCCCTCTCCAAGGGCAGGCTGTGTTCCAGCAAAGGGAGCACACTCAGTGTCCCCCCCCAGCTCCAGACAGAGGTGCTGGCAGAGGCTCCTGGGCTGGGAGAGTGACCCTGCTGCCTCCTCCAAGAGCTGGGCTCTCCGTGTGTTCAAGTCCTGCAGGGCCAGTTATGTCTGGAACTCACGGTAGGGCTGCTGTGTTTTGGGTTCTGCGTGTTCCTTTTCAAACCAAATGTGATAAAAAATTACTTTATAAGGAGTGATTTGTGCAAATAACCCAGGAATCCCTAGCTCATATGTGGGTCAGAGTTCAGCTTCAATTTTGAGCTCACACTTGCCAGCTTGCAGCAAGCTGGTTTAGAACTCCTCAGGCTTCCCAAGATTTGCATTAGCATCCAATGTTTGTTTGTTGTTTTTCTTTCTTGGATGTTTGGATCTGGGACTGTGGTTTGTACCATTTGAGAGAGGATATTCAGATCCAGACATAGAGTTTAAATGTAGATTTAATCTGAGCTGTGTGTAGTTATGAACACATGTAGGGGAAGAGAAATGGGGAATAAAGAAAGTGACTAAATTTCTTGGTCCTCCAAAAGTGTTTCACTTGTATTTGGACAGAGATTTGAAATAATTTTCAAATTATTTAAACAGACTGTCTCCTTATGTCTTAATCTAAACTGGGCCTCTTTCTAAACAGATCTTTGTAAAAGTGCTGCTCTTTTAATTATAAATTACTGACGAGATGCAGGAATTCCTAATTCAGAATCTATGGCCTATGGTATTTTGCCATTGCCACTGGATGATATATTGGCTAATCATTAAAATGGTAAAGAGGAAGACATGAATGAAAGTAACTGCAGATGGTCCCCAAGCTGCTGGAGTGCTGCATCCAGATTTCAGAGAGACCTCCAGCTGCTTAAGTTCTCATTGTGCAAAGCAAGCGTTGCCCCAGAATTAACTTTTACTGCAAGCCCCCCACCAAGGCTTTGACCACCCAAATGCCTATGAAGAAAACTTCTCCAGCATGCCACCTCATTTTCCTTTATGCCACACTTCATTATGTGTGCTAAAAAAGGATCAGATAACAGCCAACCCACAGGAGTCCTTTTGCCTACCACCCCACACGGGAATCATCTAACCTTAATATGGAAGATGTGCTTTTGGAGCTCAACCAAGCTGGTAGTAGTCCTTCTACATTTGCTTGTCCTTAAGAAAATACAGTTCATGCCCTTTCCCACTGAATAAATGGATCTAATTATCTGAAACATTCCCCTTTTTTTCCCCCCAGCATTTAATCACTGGCATCCAAAAAGCTTGGACTTGGAACAGAGTCTTGAAACTCTGCATGACCACAACAGTTTAGCTCTTATCTGACTTAATCTTGCCCACCTCAGGGATAATTTACAGCTATTTGATCTGTTGAATAAAATACATCCAAGGCTATTGACCTCTAGTCCTGCTTGCTCACACAGGATATTCCAGGGTTGCTTTAGCTCAATTGAGCAATAACGATTTCTAAAAGTAGCCCCAGTGAAACTTGTAGGGCTGGCTACTTGTTTAGGAAAGTCATGTTTATTGTGTGAAAGTACCAAAGTTGAACTTGGGATAATGCTGCTTCCTTGATAAAGACACTTGCCAGGGAAATTCTACAGCTGGCAAAAAACTAGAATAAAACAAAAAACAATAAAAAACCCCATTAGAACTTGTACTATTAACAGCATTCCTAAAAAAGGAAATCTACACTTACCTGAAAATCTGTGGATTTTTATAGGGCCTGAGAAGACTAAAGGGTTCACAAAGATCATCCTACAACTTTTACCTGTTGTTCAGGATGGGGAGGATCCTCAAGCAAACACTTGGGCACAATGTTTGTTGTGCTGCCTCCCAGTACTCTGATGGCTCCAGGCAAACTGAGGTTAATCAGACACCCTGCAGTAAGTGGAAAAGGGGTGGCCTCTTGGGTGTCTAGGTTTGAAGTTACTACTCACTTTGCACAATGCACAGAAAAGAAAGGTGTTATTGCAGGGAGCAATCCGCTTTTTTGGTTGGTTGGGTCTTTCTGTTTCTGCTGTTAACTGAATGACTTAATATTTTGAGGAAGTTAACTCGGATGGACTTAAGAAGATGAAAGTGTGATTAGGGGTTTAATCCATCTCCACATCTGAGAAGCTGTGTAAAACCAGTGAGAAGGAGCTGTACAGCCACAGTCACATGTGCTCCTTAAGCCTGATGCTGATAGTGACTCCTGGGCTGGGACCGTGCGACCTTTTAAAGGCTTGTAATGGAAAGAGGAAGAAATGTCTCCTGACTCTAAAAGTCTAGTTTACCCTTTCAGCCTGTGATAAATTAACTGCTTTGTTAAAGTGACAGTTTACCCTGCTTGAATGCCAACAAAGGCAGAAAAAAAATGTGAGCATGCCTGCCTGGCATAAAGCATGGAAGTAAACCACATGCCTCCCTTCACCCCTGGCTCCCTGTGCCGACGCTAAATCCCCAGAAACGTGGGATTCGGAATATGTGTAGGAATGCATTGGATGCAGCATCAAAGCTTTGTCTTGATCACCATCATCCATTCACAGTCTTGCAGGGTGTGGTAATGCATATTTTCTTGCTTATTCTTAGATTTGTAGTCTGACCCGTGAGAATTGTTTTAACTCTTGCTGGGATCGGGGGAGCAGACGGGCTACAGCTCCAGCTTTGATATATTAGCTGATTAGAGCTTCTGGCAGCCTCCAGGATGGAGTTTCTCAGCAGCAAGTTCTCCAGAGGATTTCTGAGGGTGGGATTACTGTTAAGGATTTTTTTTTCCTTGATCACAGTCCTGCTGCTAGTAGAGTGTGTGAAACGAAAGTTCAAATGTTGGCATATTCTCCTGTGGGATAGCCATACTCGCAGTAGATAATTTCCATAGCTGAAATAAGCTACACGACGATATATTTTTCAGTTGCTGCACCCAGCTGAAGCAAAATCAGTGATTACTAGTCTAGTTATTAATGCTTCTGTACTACTTTTCCCATGTTCATGCAAATTATTGTAAAAAGAAAAAAAAATCATAGAAGTGATGTGATTGTTTTTCTATAAAAACAGTATCAAGAACTGAGAAATCAGGAATTCCTGCTCCCTCAGATGCCTGAGTTAGAAGCAGAGTCATTTTTCAGCTCTGATACAGCCTTTGTAGAAAGTTTAACAGCTGAATTTCCTCCAAAAATGCTGTTTCCCTCCATTGACAAGAGAAGAATCTTCCTGTACCTAGGTTCTTCAATTCAATACTGAAATTTGGATGGGTTTAGTTATTCCCCTTGCAACTGCTGGCACCTTTTGGGACATGAAATCTGTGATAGAAATATAACTAGTTTCTTTTTCTTTCTCACCCTGTTTGGAACTGGATATGGACCTTACTGCAATACACTGGTAAACTGGGAGACTATCAAGAAACAGCATGTTTCAGACAGTTTAAAATAGATTCAAAATAACCAAAATACAGGAGTTGCAGCCTTTTACCAGCCCCACAACATGTGCAGGATAATTGAGCAATATAAACTGATGATCTTCACTACACATGTAATATTAGGTTTAATGGAATTTTTAAAGGGATGAAGAGATTTTAAAATAATCTTTTGCTCCCTGCAGTAGCTAATCACCAGCTGTGAGCGCTGGTTCCTCTCTAGTGCTTCTACTGAAGACGGTGGGAGCTTCTTTCTCTCATCTAGCTGAGTAAGAGAGCTGGGATCTGAGATGTGTATGATCCTTGTGGCTTCCAGAGGAGATGCTATAGCTGAGCAAAATCTCCTTTCCACCTCCTGGCTGTATATTCCTCATTACAACACATTGCCAAAATTGATTCTGGAATTCCCACTGTTATCATCTTCTCTTGCTGCTGTCCTCAGAGTCCCACTGAGACTTCTAGAGGAAGAAAAGTTTCCTTTCCACATTCTCTCATGCTCCTTTAGTGATCAGGTCCCAGCTGTGGGCATGGCTGAGGTGCCTCTGGCTGCCCTCCCAGCCCTTGGAGCTACATCCCTGCACGAACCCATGCAGCTGTCACTGCATCACCCATCCCTGCCACACCAGAGCATCACACCACAGGAGGGGCTGCTGCCGTGCCCTTCCAGTTAAACTGTGGTTTCTGCCCTTTCCAGTTAAACTGTGCTTCTCCTTTGGAAGGAGAAGCAGGAATATCCCAAATGAGATGACCTCAGTGCTCCCTCTGCCTCAGTGTGTGGGGCCAGAAGTGGTCCCAGATCTCTGTAGGATCAGCAGATACGGTGTGATGGGTGAGCACACAGCCACGGTGCTGCATTTGTCATTTCATTTCTGCACCTCTGATTGGCATGATGATACAGAGGGCCAAACCCATGTGCAGCTCACACTACCTTATGGCTTCATAATGAGGTCTAGGGGGACTTAGCACCTGCCAATTCCATGTCTGTGGGGGAAAAAGAAAAGAAAGATAAATTATGGATACTCTCTTTTCCTTGTAGCAGTAGTTAAAGTACTGAGGCTCTTGGAATAAATCCTTGGCCCAAAGGAGTCTTAAATGTACTGAGTGTGGAGTGGTAATCTATACCTCCTTTGGGCCTGTCAAGGTTGGCCAAGTATAGGCTACAGAAAGCATCAAGTAGAGAATTTAATGAAATCTAATTCTTCCATACTCCTGAAACTTTATTGCTCCACAAAACCTGGCTAGGAAACCTGAAAATGATGGAAGATTAAGCACAAGCATCAACAAATTAGAAGTGAATTCAGCACTGGAGTGTATCTTATGGCGAGTGCCCAGTGTAGGATGAAAATGAACATGAAGTGATCCACGAAATGGAAAATAGGAGCAATGAGAAGACAACTGCGCTACATCTTCAGCCCGCTCCGTGTATCGCAGTCCTTGAAAGCCGATCCAACATTGCCACCTGCGGGCCGCTTTGGCGAGGAGCTGGAGGGGCAGCGCTTCCCGGCGAGCGGGCACGGGCACAGACCCGAGGGAGGGTGGGCATGTGGGAATGTAGCGGCGAGCCTTTGGGAAGGGCACTGGGCAGCACAGGTGAGCGATTCTGTTCTTCAAAAGCCAAATGCAGTGCTGCCGTGAGGCACTGCTGATTGAAACACTCTTCCTGCTGTGGAACACCACTTTCACTGACTTAAGAGATGGGAATCATCAATCATGGAGCCGTGGAATCATTGAATCAGCCTGGAAAAGACCTTTGAGATCATTGAGTCCGACCATTAGCCCAGCGCTGCCAGGCCCACCGCTAAACCACGACCCCAGGTGCCATACCTGCGTGGCTTTTAAATCCCTTCAGGGATGGTGACTCCATCACTTCCCTGGGCAGCCTGTTCCAGGGCTTGACAACCTTTTCCATGAAGGAATTTTTCCTAATACCCAACCTAAATCTCCCCTGGCACAACTTGAGGCTGCTTCCTCTTGTCTCCTGGACAAGAGGCTTGCTACTTGGGAGAAGAGACTGACCCCCACCTGGCTACAACAACCTTTAGGGTGTTTTTGGAGAGCAATTAGGTCTTCCCTTCCCTTTTCTCTTCAGTTCCCCCCTTAGGTCAGATAACAGCACTGGTGATCCAGCTAAATTTCTCACTGCGGTTTTAACTGAGTATTTGGAGTCACACCACACTCTCTTTTGCAGTGAAGGTTTCTCAGTGGCTCCCTGGTTATACTTGCAGGGAATTTTGGCTTCAGGTGAGTTACACCAGGAGAGAATTTGTCAGTTACTGGCAGGTCTCTGGTTGAGTGCAGTCACCGACCATTATTAAAAATTATATTCAAGGGGAACCTTTATTTCAGCCAAGGGTGAATTTAGCTCATATATCTATTCATTCAATTGTATTTAAATGCAGATTTAAAAAAAATACTGCAGTTTTTTCATAGTTTCATTCACTAACCATACATTCTGAGTGTAGTACATACATAAGTTTTATGCCTTCATTCTCAAAAATGAAATACAACAACGAACAGTGAAATTAAATTGTTTTAAACCCAAAGGAAGTGCTTCATTGGCATATACTATATATATATTTGTATCTATATGTATTTATAGATAAAAGACTTGTTATGTATGTGTTCATGCCTACAAAGAAGCCAAAGCAAGAGGATAATGATGCATCTAAATTCTCCAAGGAATGGGCATCATTGAATTCGCTTGTGCAGTGTTTATGCAGGTGCTGGGCTCATTTAAAGAGGCACTAGAAGATGCCATAGGTGGTATCCTGCTACTTTCCAGAAGGTTCCCTTCCCTCCATAGGGAGGGCAGAGAAATTACCAATGTGCTGATTGCCCTGGATCTGTCCCTTCTATGGAGACGGGCTGACAGAGCTGGAGTTGTTCAACCCCAAGAAGAGAAGGCTCTGGGGAGATTTCAGAGCACCTTCCAGCATATAAAGGACCTATAGGAAAGCTGGAGAGGGCATGCAGTGACAGGGCAAGAGGGAATGGCCTTGAACTGTGAGAGAGTAGTGTTAGATTAGAGAGTAGTAAGAAATTCTTTACTGTGAGGCTGGTGAGGCCCTGGCACAGGTTGCCCAGAGAAGCTGTGGACTCCCCATCCCTGGAAGTGTCCAAGGCCAGGTCGGATGGGGCCCTGAGCAACCTGGAAAGTGTGGAAAGTACCCCTGCCTATGGCAGGGGGGTTGGAACAAGGTGACCTTTAAGGTTCCTTCCATCCCAAACCATTCTACGAGTGTATGACTTTCAACTGAAGGTCTGGAATCTGGCAGCAAAATCCATATTGCTTGGCAAGTGTTTTACCGACCAGGTTTTTCTTCTGGAAGGAGCAAATGGAGCAGATGGAAAGGTTGCAGGGCGTGTTGCCTGCATGCAGGATGACAAGTGGGCAGCTGCTGGCGTGAGGAGAGCTGAGGTGGAAAGGTGACCGACGCCATCCCTGCCAGGGAGCACTATAAAAACAACCCCAAAAAGAGCATTACACACTCATTGCTCCTCTGGGTAAAATGAAAGCAGAGCTTTTCATGTTCTGCCCTGTGGCTGGCACCATACTTGCTGTGTACTCCAAGGAGGGGTGGGACTCATTCTGCTACACTGGATGTTAAAGCAGCACCTCTCATTTATTTCTGAATTAATCTTTCACTCCTGTAAAGGTTCTGCACATCTTGCAATCCATTATTTTTCTTAGATGAAAGTACTATAATAATATATTACATATACCTTATGTATTTAAGTGGACATTTTGGGTTTTTTTGCTATTATTTCAAATGCAGCTAGGAATGGGAAAGGAGGGTCTACTGTGCAAGAAGAGAATTATATTTCTGACACTATATTTTAATCCAGATTTAAGACTGGACTTCTCCAACTTCAGAAGCTTGAATGTTACGGTTTTTTAACACATCATTTCTCACAGAACATAGAGTTTGTAGGTTATGCTAAAGGAAATTACTCTGGTTTAAACTATCCATTGAAATGTGTTGTGAAAAACATGTACTTCAAGTAATTGTTCTGGAATATAACTGTGTGGGACAAAATAAGAATGAACTGAAAAACCTCCTTCTAAAATAATTGAGACCCACAGAATTATTTCATGTTCCTATTTCTATTCTCTTTGGCATGTTTCACAGCCATGGCATTTTTAGTCTCTCTGGGACTTGATATATTTCTTGTCTAATTTCAGGGCAAAGAGATCAGATTGATTTAGGCTGTATCATTTGAAGGCGTGTGTTCCTATCAGACCTTAGTTTTTTTAAGAATTGGGCTGAAATTTCTTATCTCTCTTGACTTTTCTCTCTGTCTTCCCCCTTGGAAGGCCCTGGTTGTGTTCACAGCCTCGTTACCCCACCACAGGCCAAGGAGAAACAAATGGGGCCACGCTGCTGCTTCAGCCTCTGCTTTAGGGTTTTGCTTCTTCTGCATCCTGTGAATTGTGATATGTAAACCTCTGTTGGCCAGAAATCCCCAGTCTTGTCAGAATGAATGCAGATCATAAAAGGGAAAGGAAGGGTAGGGTGCATTTTAATGTTTTTAAGCTTTGCTGAGGACGTCTGGCCTGTGGTGATTTGCTTAGAAGAGGATTAATTGCAATGCAAACTCAGGAAGAATGGGGATCCTTTAATGACAAGTGTCAAGTATACAGGAAATGTAGTGTGTGTTGGAGCCAGTGGAATCAAAACAGAATTATAAAACCTTTCTAGGGTCTCCCTGATGCTCCAAAACGCTTCAGAGAAATCCACTGTGTTTGGAGAATTTCCCCAGCAGGAATTCTTCGTGTCCTCAATGTCTTCCATTTTAATAAAGAACTTGTTTGAAATCCAAACTTACAGCAAATGAGGTGAAGGCTACACTGTGCTTTCCTTATGCACGAGAGTGCTTTGCACAAATGCAAAAGGCAGCAAATGGACTGGTTTGTGTCAAATGAGAGTGTTCGTGCCATGGGATGAAATTCAGACTATTTTGATGCAGACAGACATCAATTTGGACCCACAACCTGATTCCTGTGGGTGAACATTTGCAGCCCTACACCCTGACAACCCAAGGAAGGAGTCAGAAAGCCCAGGCATCTCCTGGTGAGCTGGAGGCTGGTACAGAGATATCCTAGCTACCAGAGCTCCCAGCCAGAGGGAGTTTCCAATGCAGCCTTTTTTTGTGAGCTGTGGTGCTCAGGGTAATAAACCTGCCCCAGGAGAGTCTTTGGCTGTGGTCCTACAGACACCCATGGGGACAGATTAATAAATAAACCAGAGCTGTAATGTGTTTTCTGAAGGGTGACACTGGACCAATTGGATTTTCTAATAACAACAGCACTCGCTAGTTTTGAAAATGAGATACTGAGAATGGAAAATTGCTACTTTCAGAATAACATGGAGGGCAACTATTGCAATCTTTGTACGAAATAAATATTGAATACCCATAAATAAGTCATGTTAGACTCAGAAATGTTAGGGGACTTTGGCTTTTTGTTCTGAGAACGTGATTGTGTAGAGCATCAGATAGGAAGGCTGTGGCATATGTTTTAAATGAAGGCTTCATTTTTCCCCATTCTTTCTAGAAATTTTTCGAGAATTTGAGCTTAAATGCCAAGGCTGTCAGGAAAGTAGCTGTGTGGTCAGGAGTGCCAGGGAGAGAGAGCCCTGTCTGGCAACAGGAACCTAATTTTCTAAAACTCTGTGTATGAAGGAGATTCAGAACAGCTGAGTTGTTTTTTTGTTTTTTTTTTTCTCCTTCGTGTCTGTAACTAACTGCTTGTGAGACCCAGAGCCACAAGCAAATAAAATTGTCAATTTCCTAGGACAAAATCCCCAAAGGGTGGGAGAGGGATAAAAACGTTTTTACTTGGTGGTAGTACTTGTTGGATTGCTTACTGCTTCAGATTGAGGCTTGCTTCCACACAAAACATAAATTTAACACGACAAATGAAAACAAGATTGAAATAGTAAAACAATTTCAACAACTTGACTTTTTTTTCAGGTATTTGCATGAATTTACTACAAATCTGTGAAACACATCAGCTGATAAAAATGTTTACCTTTGCCAAAATGTTTTAACTGACTCTACTGAGGCCTTTCCAAGTCACTTCTCCTTTTGTGTGTTCATAGAAGCAGCACAACCAGATGTTCCAGGTAAAAAGAGGGACACCTACAGAGTTAGTGCGTGGTAAAAGTATTTCATGCTTTGCCTGTTCTTCTGAACACTGAGCTCAGCTTTTGTGAAAGTTTCTCCACAGAAGGATGCTGTTCCCACCAGATAATAATCACTTCATTCAAAACAAGCCCATCCCACCCACCCTCCATTAAGACTGTACCTTAGACTTGGTTCTGTGAAAAGATCTAAATCTTTCCTTTAAGGCACATTTTTCATCTTGCCTCTTTAAAACTTCCCTTTGACTTCCCCAATCAGCTAATTACAATTAAAAGTAACGGAGAGGGTCACTCTCAGCACTTGCTAACTGCAGCTAATCCATTAGAGCAGAGGAGGTAAAGAAGGATCTCATCCAACAGGAAAGAGCTTTGGAAGAGTTACATCACATTGTCCACACAAGAACTTGGCTATGATGGTGCATTTAGCACCTGTAATCCTAATGGATGAGCTGCACAATCCTCAGTAATCACAGGAGTCATCAGGAAATTGCTTTTACGCCTCATCCAAAAGAAGTTAAAAACATAGACAGAGGAAAGAAGCCGTGAGTGCCTGCCTGTGCATGACTAAATCAGTGGTGTCCACTGCAAAGTTTTTCACCTTCTCAGGAGCACCTGCTCAGGATCCTTTTCATGGTCACAGTTTTTCTGCTGCCTTCGTGGCAGAATCGTTATCAGCACGCTTGCAGGAGCTTCCTTGAAGGTGGTTGATAAATTCCAAGCAGGGTTTTAATTGCACACTTGGACAGCACAGCCTTTCTGTTCATCACCTGTGTTTGTTATCTCGATTACAGCTGCGCTGAGACACCACTTCCAAACGAGAACCTTTTGCTGGGTGCAGTGGGGATTTCTGGGTGCTGCCAGAGAAAGGTGGCAGGGAAGCAGAAAGAAGCAATCGGGGCCTGTCCTGCTGGGGGCAGCCCCTGCATTAACTGTGCTGCACCTTAAGCTTCCACAGTTTAATTTCCAAAAGCGACCTGCCTCTGGCTTCCTGCATTTGCTGCTGATTACAGGCGCCAGGGGTTTTTCACTTTCTGTGAGTTTCTCCTAAGCTGCTTAATGTTAAACAGCATTTAGGGGTTTTTTTTAAAGCATGGATCTCATCATCCTCACTGCTTGAAATCTCGTGAGGTCCCTTTCTATAGCTGTGCTTTCTATTTTCTATCCTACAGAAAGCACATTATGATAATATTGACTGAGTGCTGATGCATGCTGAAATCAGGAATCACCAAAGTTAAAGCTGTGTACACTGACATAACGCTGCTTCTCACTGTTTTTGGGGGGTTTTTTCCCCTATATCATAACTGGAGCTATTTCTTTTCCAGAAATCTTTCACTTTTTAACATTATCTACCGTAAAGGTTAAAACCAGATTTTGCAGCAATAGAAAACTGCTTAACTGTTCAGTAGGGAATTGGAAATATTATACTTTGAATCGCCACAGCGTGGCAGTGTTTCAGAGAATTTTGTTCAAGTCTGCTGACAGTATGGGTGAATGCCAGCACTGGGCTGATGGCGGAGCATTTCCCTGTAACCCTCTCTGTACTCTGCATAATTCAATGTGGCAGCAACAAGCTCCTGTGTAAAAGAGGGAGGAAGAATGCACTGAGATGCTGTAGTAGAGAATTGCAGTGATTGGAGTGAGGATAGGGTACAGGGATTTAATTCTGTTTTTTAAAAGTTCTCATCATATTTTTAATTTGGGTGGGAGACACCAGCATTGCTGTTCTCCGAGCTCTCCATGTTCTCTTCCTGCTATTTCCGCCCTGCTATGTCCTACTCAATTAATTTATTTTTCTGTAGGGAAAACCGAAACTGTGGGGTTTTTAAAACTAAACAATGGACAGAATGCAATAGCTGCCTGTTTCTTACATGTTTGTATCCAAATATTCTGTAATGTGAAAATAACATAACTTTAAGATTCTGAATTGCAGTAAGGTTGTTTACCATCTTCCACATTATTGTTTTGTTCTATAAAGTAGAGTAACCATGACAGTATCACACAGATACTGTTTTAAGCTCCCAATGCACTGACACTTGTGCCTGTTGGAAGCTTTACTCCAATAAATGCCTGTGAAGGAGGAAATGTCAATATAATTTCTCAAATTAGCCATATTTGACAAGGACCAGAGATAGGGCACAGCCCAAACCCTGGATCCAGCTAGCTTCAAGCTTAGCCAGGGTCTTGTAGCTGAGGCAGCTATCTCTGTATTGTCTCAGTGTCCATATTTCCTTACAGAATTATTGACATTTAAATATTTGGATGGGGATAAATATTAGTTTGTTGGATTTTGGTTAATCCCTGGAATCATGTCTTGATATTATGCCCCCTAACTGTGTAACATCAAAGATAGCTTTTCCTTTTCCCTGGGTGTGTCCCCCTTTCCTCCTTCTTTTGCCTAATCCTGAGGTGGAGCCCCAGGGCTCTGCCAACAGCCTGCTCTGTCCAGACTCCACCAGGTAAAAGCATCCAAACTTGTTTTCTGTGCTGTGGAAGATTATGCTCAGTTTATTTTCACCCACAAACAAGGTCCAGGGGGACATTATGGCTGCTGCTGCTGCTGCTGTGAGAAGAATTTCACTGTCAGTGTCAATTTGTGCAGCACTTGGTGAATGGGTTGCACACCAACACCCTGGTGTGTCTGTGCTCCTTCTCCATCAAGCATCTCTAATGGATCTCCTTGCCCCATCCTTCTCCTTTCAGAGGGGCATCTCTGAATGTCCCTGCCAGCACAGGGAATAACCTGAGCACTAGGAATTAACAGCTGTGCCCCACCAATTCCGTGATGCTCTTTTTAAATCTCACCAAGTTTTGCTCAGGCCTACTTTAACACCTCTTAGCTCCCAATGACATTCATGTTCCTGAGGGGGATCTTAAATTCATTGAAGGGTTTTCCTTGCTCACTGTAAGATATTAAGCAATGGAGTTATCTTTGATACCAATTTAATTAATTCTGCTGCAAGACACTAATGTATTCTGAAGGCTACCACGGATATTACACGCACACTGTATTGCTCATAGCTACTCTAATTTAGTGTGCTGCACTTGTATTGATTTTCACTGTGGCAAAATCGAGTCAGACAATAATGCATGGATTTGGGAAAGCTTTATAGTTCATAAACATTGGCACATTCATATTTGACTTTGTCAGCAAAGGAAAATTAGTTCAAACAAGGTGCAATGATGCATCCACTGCGCTGGGAGCCCCTAGTGCAGAACTTGACACTGATAAACTGTTATAATTAATTCTTTCAATTTAATGAGATGGCTTATACTATCAGCAAATGTGAGCTTTGATGTCAATATATTATATTGACCATCTTCCTGTATTAATTAGAACTTGACTTGATGGAGTCTTTTCTTACAGAAGACCAAAAGACAAATACAGTGAAATTTGTTTATGTGCCTAACTAACTACATGTATTGAGGCAGCTCGTGTGTGCTTACCCAGAGTCAGAGAATGGTTTTCAGTGATAAAGCAGAAGAAATTGGGAAAGTGAACTTCTTGGCTCCATTCCTGCATTTGTCATTGAGTCAGGCAAGTCATTAGACACAGTTTGAGTCCAGCTTACCTATCTGTTCAACGGAGATAATAAGACTTCTCTGTTAGGGAGAGGGATTTTAAGGCTTAATTAATTAATATTGTGCAGCTCTTCGCCGCACTGAAATGAAAGCCAAAATATTGCTTGCTCTAGGTTAAATTGCATGAAAACAAAGTGTAATCTGATAGTGCTTTAATTTTATGCATTTTTACTGAAAATTATACTAACTTGATTATAGTCATGCTAACATTCAAATACTTTAGAGTTATTGGAGAGCTTGTACTAAAAATGAGTGCAATAACAGTTTACAGATTTGCATGTAAAGGGCTAAGAACAGCTGGTTACTGATCCTGTTCTCATTTGATGATTTTATTTCGCTTTATAAGTGCAGAGAACGTGCCAGAAAAATAAAAAATTGCGGTATGTTTTGACATCAACAGACACTAATAAGTGGTACTCGGCAGAGCTGAAAAATAAAGTGATTAAGTAGGTCAGCTTACTTAAAGAATAGGGAATAAAAATAAGGCTAAACCAGAGGTGTAAGTGGGTAGAAAGCAGGACATCCATAGAAGACAGCAAGATTTGTACAGGTGTGCTCAGGTAACGCGTTGGTAGTGACAAAAGAGGTGTTTTTAATGCAAAACAGTCTGGCAAAAGAGGGAATTTGAGACCCACGTGCTGATCCCTGCAGCACTGTACATGGCAAGGAGGAGCAAAAGCACGTGCTGGAGCAGCTGAGGGTGATTGATGTCAGCCTCCAACTGCTCTGTGCCACGTCAGGCTATTGCAGCACCTGTGTCCTTTGAATTCTGGGGCTTTCAGTGCCTTGCTACTAGACAAGGGCCCTGCTTGCTCCTCAGGCTCTCTGGCAGGCTCTTGCTTGATCATGTTTTTTGGATGAGGGCTTGCTCAGAGTAAGCACCACCTTAAATATCCGCCTCTATGCGTTCTGCATGGATGAGGATCTCAGCAGGAAGTTTTCAATTGACTTCCACTTCCATTACTATCTCCTTTCTTAAAAAGTATTTCCCAACGTTGTTGGTTCCATCCCAGTGATAGGAACACTGCTATCTTGTGTCTCTTTGATGTCTACTCTGCTCGTGAAGATAGGTATTTTCAGGCTCAGTCAAGCCTTTGTCCAGCACTGTTTATTCCTGTTATTGCAACAATGAACTTGTTCCTAGCATAGTAACCAGCTTCACCTTTCTGATTACTGTCATGTTGACTACTTGAATCAATACTGCACCTTAAAATGATAAAATACCTTGATTCAGGTTGGATGGATTAGTGCCTTGAGGATGATTGACAGAAATCTTGCTGATAAGTCTCTGAGACTTCGAATGCACTGAAAATTATCCTGAAAATGTCTGTTTTCATCGGGGTGTTGTCTGTCATTTTAGTTTCATCCTCTTTTCCACAGTAATTTCAGTTGACCTCAATATGTTGTGTTGGGTTTTTTTTCCTAGCACAGTCTGATTTTTGTAATAAAGTGTGTTGTTATATATAACAGGATCCCATTTCTCATCTCTGTCAAATGTAATTACTTTGATGGCAATGCATTCAAATCCACCTTGATATCACAATCGCAGTTGATTCACTCAGCGATAGGACAGAAACTGAAGACTGGTTCCTTTTTTTAAAAAGGGCTTTTATGGTCACACATTTGCAACAAGGCTACTTAAATTTGTGGCTTGCTAATCTGAACCCCGGCGTGTATCTGTGCCTTTCTGCTATTTGTGTGTGCTTCTGGAACATTGGAGCCCTCTTAATTTCAAGCTGCCCAAGGTCAGCAGTCTCCTCCAGTTAGATGCAGACCTGAGTGAAATTCCTGGGAGCAAGTATCGAATGAGGCTTGGACAGCGGGGGTGTGTTGTGCTGGCCACATCAGGATGGGTTGAAAACAGGTGTGAATCCCAAAGCTGAAGTATTCTTGAGATGTATGTGAATTATTTTCAGTCTCACCCTGTGAATTTCGTGGACTGAGTTCTGAAGCCTTTTATGCTGAATAAAAGGGTATTTCCTCCTATAAACTGATCTGCTGACTAGAGTAGACATTTGTCACAGAAATGTAATGCTCTAACAGAGTAAGCCATTGTCAGGGAGCAGTCACAGCACTTCCCACATTTCCAGTGGCGACCTCCACATTCTCAGTTCCTCTGCTGAATAGAAATGTAAGGTACATCAAATCCCATGGACATCACCCTTCGTTAGCTGCTTCTGGTTACGCTCTAAGCTTGGGAGTTAATGTACCTGTGATGCCTGAGATGGCCTCCTAAAAAACAGGGATGAGACAGGAATGAGGGAATAAAGGTAGGGTTTTACTTGAAAGGCCTTCAAAGGCACATCCTGGGGAGTCCAGAGGCTACTGCCAAGATGGACCTCAAGTCCGTCACGGACAAGTCACGAGTTCTTCACACTTTTATAGGTTTGGTTAATTTGTATATCAGGGTAAATTCTCCAGTTAAAGCTTCAGTTAATGATGTAACTTTTCTAAGCTTTCCCCCCTCTCAGAGGCTTTTGGTTTATACGTTTATACTTTTTGGGCTTAGGATGGTCCTTGAAGAGCAAGCTTGGAGAGGCTTTGTTATATCTACCTAGCATGAGAGAGCAGAAATTAACAGGCTACAAGAAACTTCAGAGTTACACACCAGGTAGTACAGGATTTGAAAAATATTAAAGTGAAAACCTAAGGCATCACCTGGGTGCCTTCAGTTTTGGAGGTTTTTAGCCTTCTGCACATATTTGGGTCACGTCAGCCAGCAGCCTACTTCAGAGGGGCTGTTGCCATGCACAGCCCGAGCAAAGCTCCACGTTTAATTATTGCCGCGGAAGCTATTATGCTTGGGAACACATTACCTCTCTCAAAGTCCCCATAATGTCATTTTGATGTTTTCTACGCTATTGATCTACCTCCTGCTTCGTGCAGCTTTCCTAAGCTGACAGAGAATGTCAGAGCTGGCTTGTCCAAAAGCACAGGGCCACTCCAGCCACGCCGCAGCCGCCTCCGGTTTTACAAGGCGCCGGGCACGCGTTTGAACAGCTCTCTAGATGCCCGTTTGATGTGCGATGTGCAGCCTCCCAGGGCTCCAGAGTTTCACCCCAAGCTAATGCCAAGGTTCTACTCTGTGATATGGAAATGCCAAGGTAATTTCATGCTTTGTAAAGCTCTATGAATATTTTTAATTATGACAAAAACGCCATGGAAATGAAGATTGTTCTGGGTTTTATTGTTGCATGTAGTTTTGTATGACTCTAATTTCATAGCAATTTAGTTCATTTGGCACTTCGAGATTTGTGGGTTGTCTGGAAGCATAAGAAAGTGAACCCCATATTTGTCATGGGTTTGATAACCTTGGCTAAGCTAATGCAGGCACTCTTTTGCACACTGCTAGCAGTGATGGATTTTTATATTTTTTGGCCATCCCTACCTTGGAGACTGATAGTCTCGAGGCTCTGACATGCCTCTGAAGTACAATATTTCTCCACACTCTTCCAGGAGAATTCAATGCCACCCTGCAAGGATCATGTGGGCCAGGGCAGAAAACAATATGCTACTTAGTCTTTGTCAGCTCAAACTTCGGGTTCTCTTCAGAATCAGTGGGAGTTCTTCCTTGTAAAATCCTTTCTGCTTTGTAGTAAACTCAGAGCATCAGATGGTTTCCTTCAGGACACAGGAACTCCATAACTGAATAAAAACCTCTAGTTTATTAGGTTGATACCTCCACTCAATTTGGGCAATGCATGTCTTTCTACCTGTCATCCTACCTTGAGCTTGAGGTGGGCACAGCTTTTGTTGTGCTCCCGCTGGGACTGGGTAAGGACACCAGCAGGAGTGTCTTTCATGAGGGAGGACAGGCACTTGGCTTCTCCCGCAGCTGTTCCCATCTGACCCGGGTCAAGGTCACTGCCATGAGGTCTTGTCCTCTGTCCTCCTCCAGCATTAGGCAAACAGGTTGATTGAGAACACATTTTGGTCATGGAAAAGCAGCTTTGAGCCCAGGCAGAGTGACCTGTCACCTTTTGGTGACCCTTGGTGAAGCTCAGTGGCTGGTGGTGGACCCCAAGCTGCCTGGCATCCTCCTGGTGGGGCTGGGTGCAGAGTGGACATCTATACAGGCAGGGGCTGCTGGTCCAAGGGGCCAGAAGCTTGCAGATGTGCTCAGGGGACTCGTGCTCACCCCACCTGATGTTGCAGCTTCTCTGTCGGAGTCAGAGGCGCTGGTGCACCTGCTCAGGGAGGTGGTGGGGTCACCATCCCGGGACGTGGCACTCAATGCCGTGGTTTAGTTGAAGAGAAGGTGTTAGGTCATAGGTTGGACTTGATGATCTCAAAGGTCTTTTCCAACCTGGTCCATTCTGTGGTTGTGTGATTCTGTGCTGGTTTCAGCTGAAGGCAGCAGCTGAGGGCTCAGCTTTTGCTCACTCACCCTGACAGCACAGCGACCTGGCTGCCTTGCTCGGGTCTGCTGGCTTTCTTCTCATTTAAGGGCTCGCTCAAGATACCCAGGCAGGCACAGCAGACCATGGGCTCGGCACATTTTCACACCCAGCTCTTTCTCTACGGACTGTGAAGGATCATTCCTGGAGGTGAAAGTGCTGTTAAGAGGCACAGTTGGCTGACTGATCCTATCAATTGCTATTAGATCGCTTTCCAAAAAATAAGGCATCCTGTGTCTGCTGGAGTGAAAAATGCAAATCCTATTAGTGTGAGAGTGTGTTAGCTCATAATTGATGTATTTGACATATTAGTGTGCTAATTTATGTAAACTGGGTAGACTGTGAAAGATGATCACGAGAAAGGAAAGCAGGCTATTTTTAATTAACATCTTGCAAATAGGTGGGTAGTGGGTCTAAAAATGGAGGGGGAATTCTATAGAGATGTTCTAACACTCATGTTTCAAAAAGATTTTTTTTCCCTTCCTACTCTTGGAATGAGCCCACATATAATGTACAGGGAAAAAAAAAAAATGCCACGCATCATTCTGTTCTTTGTGTTTAACAGTCTTTTTGACCCCTGAGATTTTGAAATGCTAAAGATTGAAATTAAATCACAAACATTTTTGCCTTAGCTGGTAAATCTACAGATTTTCTTGCTATTTCCATATAATAGGTAAAATTCTCTTAAATCCTGCCAACCCGCTTTCCTCGGTGATTAGAATACCTGACTGTGCCAACAATATATTTGCTGAATCTTCTCTTTTTCTCTGTCTCCTTTGAATGAAATTCACCCCCTAGGAAGTAAATTGTTAGTGAAATAAATGGGATTTTTCATGAATACATTTATGATTTCAAGCGATTTTCCCCATTCTCAGGTAGCTGCAGGCCCACTTTCCACACGGGGTTGCTTTTGAAATTGTTTACTCTGAGTGCCCAGTAATTGGCACAATTAATCAAACGGTGTGACGATGGCTTTAGTCAGGTATTGTTGCCTGATTGATCAGCGGGGGTTTTCTGACACTACAGAGCACGAGCTGCACACTTCCTTCACCTGCACAGTCAGGGGGGCAGGTATTCGTATTCCTTTCAAAAATGCTTCAGTACCTGTGTTTGGGAAGTAACATGTAGAAGCAAATAATGTCTTTGCACAGAAAAAAAATATTTCTAAAGTTAAAAGGCTGCTCAGTGATGCCATTTGGGAAATAGGAGTGAAAAGGCACTGGTTTAAGGCATGCATATTTATATTGGGATGTGGTACCCCCATAACACGGAGAGAGAGAAAAAAAAAAAAATCAGCACAGATGCCAGGGAAGGAAAGGATGTTATCTGTGCAAAATTTCAGCTCCTACAGTAAAATTCTGGGGAGAGAAATGTTTCCTGTAACTATGACTCAGATTTCTGTGAATCAATAGAGCCCTTGAGGGTCAGAGGAAGTCAGTATATTTCAGAGGTGAAAGGTGCTAAAGTCTGTGGCTGAGAGGAGCCCAATTTTTCTCCTGGATATTCTTCTTTCTCTTCTTTTCTTTTTTTTTCTTTTTTGAGAGAAAGCCTGGATGGTTCTGCAATGTAAAGTACAGTTGAATTACTGAGGATTACCCCCCAAAAAGAAATACCCATCTTTAGCAGAAAAAAAATCACTCTTTTTTCCTCCCTTTTTTTCAACTTATATGGCTGCAGAAGTTGCTAAAGACCATCATAAAACCCACCCTGCCTCCTTCCCCAGTGTGAGTGTGCCTTTGGCCTGCTCAGATCATAGACAGAAATGGAGAAGCAAGTTGCATCTGGAAGGAAACACTGAGGGTGCAATACAAAATAAAAACAGTTAGGAACTGCATTGATTTATTTTTATTTATTTTTATCAACCATGTCCGCTGAGACTTGAGAAAGAACTACAAAAGAGACAGACCTTGATAACACGCAGGCCTGGTCAGATACCTAATAGCTCACTTAAAAGGTCAATATATGAATATTTTTTATATAGAACCCTGTTCACAGAACTCGATCTGTTTCTCAGGCATCCTGTAGCACCCAGATACCCCAGGACAGATAAATGGAAGTGGCATACACTGTTTAAATCTTAAATAATCTCATCAGCCTTGTGGCTATGTTTACTGCTTCCCTTCTGGAAAAAAAAAACCCACAAAAACCAACTCAGTGCCCCTCCATACCCCATTTCAGTGAGCACTGCACAGTGCTAGAGGAAAGGAATATCAGACAAAAATGCTTCCTGTGCTTATTTATGAGGAAAAGATTCAATGTCAAAGGCAGAATTCTGACTACTTTAAAAAGGGAAATGACCTTTTGCAGAATAGTTCACTGCTTCTCCTGCACTGAGACACTAACAAGTGTCTGGAAGCTGATCAGGTTGCACATCTGAAGTGTGTCAATCATTCTTGTTATGAAAAGATGGATTTTAAAGAAAGCTGACAGCTTGTTTGTTAGGGGGGCTGTGGGACATACTTTTAGAAGTCACAGGGCCCCTACTTATCAAACTGAAACCCAAGATAAATTTGCACTTGAACACCTAAGTGCCAACCCATGTACATTATTCTTGCCACCCTTTGCACCTGTTTTTGTTATTCTTTTATCCACTGCTGTCATTGAAATGAAAGGGCTTTGGGTGAGAATATAGCCCAGATGGATCCGCACTTCATTTTCATAAGAGCATTTGTCACTGAGAAATAACTTTGCTTCAAAAACTTCATGGACCAGGATGACTTCTGCTTAGACTGGGGTTTTTTATAAACCTCCTTTCATGCCATGTTTATCCAGACTTGCTGAGGCCTGTAAAGCTTCATATAAATCTGGGCTTATACTGCAACTAGGAATAATTGCTAACTTACAGCTTTTTTCCCTAGGCCAGGAAAAGTTGGTTGACCTGACAGAATGTTGCTTTGGGGTTTTCAAGGGTGAGGGAAGAATTTACCATAAACCTTAAATCAAGCTCACATAAGCTACCAGCAGGAACACTTAGACAAACACCTGAAACCACAAAATATCTTGATTTCTACTTTTCTCTGCCAATCTAGGCTTGTATATGCTAATTAATACTGGTTTAGTTAGGATTATACATTCATTAAATCACTGATTAAAGCAACCACCAGTGTTTTAATTCATCAGGTTGTTAAATAAAGGTAAAGTTCTAGCATTGTAACTAACACAAGCTTCAAGGGGTTGATGAGCTACCTGAGAAGCTCTTGAAACTGTGTGTTTGATGTGGAGTCCTCCTTGTAGGTGGTGCTCTTAAAATGCAAGAGGATTTTCTTTAAACCATTTTTGTCTTCTAGGGCTGTGTCCTATAATGCCTTGAAATACTTTATCATGTTTCTGCACACCACACATCAGAACATGATTCCTGCCCAGCTTTTACAGTAAATCTAGTGAGTAGAGACAGGACCCTGCATCATAATACCATGTTATGCACCTCGCTGCCAGGCCCCTCTGCTCTAAATTCTCTGCTTCACTGTGATTCTGCCAGGTGCATTCAGAGACAACCAAAGTCCCTTAAGCCTGCTCTGACAGGTACCCTCTGCAGCCCAGAGTTTGTCATAGGCCAGGAAAAAATTAGGATGCCTTCCAAGCAGATGCTTAGGACAGATCCCGATGGAAAAATGAGAGATATTTGTAATGCAATGTGGTCTTGTCATGTATCCATGCCGTAATGGAGGAGCTGGGCTCCTATGATTCTTATGGATCCTTTCCAGCTCAGGATGTTCTGTAATGCCATAAATGACCTTTGATGAATTCTGGGAGAAGGTGGCAGAGATCCCCACGTGTCAGTTTTATGTGAGTGAAGGGAACTTGCTGGGGGAGTGAAGGACACCCTGGTCAGTGAGCTGCTCTGTATTGCAAGAGCTCCACAAATGCAAAGGTCAGGGCTTTCACTTAGTCCTTGCTACAGGGTGTCCTAGTAACTGGGAATATGTTTCAGCTTCTACCACGCCAAGAACGGTTTTTTCAAGTTTCTGCAATGTAAACAAGAGAGGGGAAAAAAAATTTAGTACAAATCACCAAAATCACAGTACCTGATTCAGAAAAAGCTGTGTTTGACTCCAGAACGTGTTCCCCGTTTGAGCACTCTTTTGCTGATTTTTATTCTTAAAATTTTTCTCAAATGCTTGCATGTTTTTCATCCAAATAAATGAAACTCCAGTTTTTGAGGTATTCTGTTGAATACTGCCGTCTTTTCCCCCTGGGCTCATGGAGAGGGTTACAGAGCTCTTAGGAAGCCTTTTGACTGAGGGTGTACTTTTGACCAGTGGATCGGGGCTTGAAGGATGTCTGGAGCTCCTGAAACACCCTTGCATCAGTATCTTTCTCTAACTGACCACTTACAAACACAAATTATCCTGTTTCTTCTTCCATGAGTACATAAAAGAGATCTCATTGTCTCTATTTTTAAAGCCCTGCTGGTTTATTAATAGACTCGCTGCTTTTATTGTTTAGATTCTAGAAACAAATAAGGTTGCCTTTGTTTTCATAGACCCCCTTCTTTTTTTCCTCTGCTCTGTATTTTTTTTCACTCCTATTCAGTAAAGAAAAAATTTGTTTTGCTTGTCCTTCATGTCCTACCTTCTTGTGTTCTTAAGAAACGTTTTTTATGATTGTCCTGGTTTCATCCATTGAAAAAGCCTGGAGCCAATCTTTGCTTGTTAGCTTCACTCACATCGTCCATTCTTTCCCCACACAGGGGTGGGCTTTCCTTGCAAGGAACTGTTCTACTGCCTGCCTCTAACACACTCCTCAATAGCTGCTAGAAAACACATTTTCAATTTTATTTTTAATAAGACTTAATTATCATTTTCTGAAGGATTAGGTTCTATTTACAAGCTGGAATCTTCCAAAGCATTGGGCCTTTGTGGAAAAAGTTGAGTAATGCTAGACCCCTGTAACTCAAAGAGGATGCAATCCTTGAATTCTCTTGGCTTACATTTTCCTCTGCTTCAACAGCCAGACCAGAAAGCTTTAATATCTTAGTACTTTATTGAAGGTTTAATCCCAGAAATGTTTCTCACTTCTTTCAGCTATTGTTCACTCTAACTCTTTGATTCTGATAGTGTTGTCCTGAGGCTAAAATGCTACTAGAATTGTATCCTTTTTTTTCTTCTTTTTAAATATCTTCAATCTTTAGCCTTGCTTATGCCATCCCCATTTTAATGTCTAAATATTTGTAAATTAGTGGAATACTGGAGAAGAAAGACGCATAAAATACAGTCCTAAGGACAAAAATCATTGACTGTTTCAGTTCAATTTACTTAATAAACAAGACGTTCCCAGCCTAAAGTTTGATCTACAGCTCTCAAACACTGGCAAAAATTTAGTATCCTAAAGAAATTCACCTCTTTGTCTTTTAGATAACCTCTCTTTATCCTAAACCTGAGTACTGAAGGAAATTTAGCTATGCTTAACCCCTTGCATACCAATTTCAGACGATGCTCCAAACACTACCAGAGTGGTGAGTACCTAAGAGAGGTCTGTGTCCTTCACTGGTAGCATTGAGTAGGTCTCTAATGTCCCCAGCTTCTTATAAAGGAACATATGAATAGCATTTGCCTTTTGGATTTCTAAATTTAGGCTTTGTGCCAGTATCTACACGGGACCTGAATTTCTCCTTTGCTTTCTGGATTAATCCCCATCAAGTGTGGCAAATCTTTGCTCATGGGCCCATTTCAGTACAAAACAAGCACATCCTTCTCTGGCTTTGGCCACTTTGAAATCAAGTGTTTATTGACTGAATGTCCAAATTATGAGGAAATCAAAAATATGCCACGTATAAGCTGGGCAGAGCTCTGAAACACTGATTCATTATTGACCAATTTAGCAGTGCTCTTAGAAAAGAGCTTTGTAATTGTTCCGTTTAAAGGACGTTCCCACAAGACTGTGATAGAGTTCATCTTGCCTAAATGACTTAGAAAATCTGAAAACTATCCCAGAATCTACTTTTAGCCACGACTTTATCATTTTAAGGAAGAGTGAGATGGTGGCCCATCGCTCTAAGTAATGGCACTACAGCTAGATCCAAAGTTGCTCTATATTTTAATGCCCCAGGCACAGACTTTTTATTACACTTACAACCCTATTTTGTTTGAATTGATCTTTGTCATAGCTCTGATAGTGGTACCAAGGATGCATCCTAATTCACATCGGTGTGAGTGTGTGGTGTGTGACAAACCGGGTTCTGAGGCAGTCTTCTCATTCTGGAAAGACTGTTTTCATCGTGGTGGTTGAACGGCGAAGGTGTATAAGTACTTTGCGGTTTTGTTTTGGTTCCTCAAAGGGTTTGGGTTTTTTTTTTTCTGGGGACATCATCTTAAGCAAGACTTGCTAAGGTGAATAGCTTGTGTTTGGAGATGGACCTGATCAACTTGCAGGATGGGGATGCGCGGAGAAGGCACAACAGGGGAGGTGACCTTAGTTTTCTCAGTGTACCCCTCGCATCACTGGGCCCGAGTAGCTTGTGGGACAGGATGAGTTCTCCATCCCTCGCAGGTTCAGCTCTGTACATTTTGAACATTTGAAGAGCTGCCCAGCCGCTTAACCTGACTGCTGAGAACAGCCATAGGGACGTCTGCCTTGTCTCTGCCGNAGAGGGGGGGCCGGGGGTAGGGCGGTGCGGGGGCCGAGGGCGGCGGCTCCCGGCTCCCAGCTCCCGGCTCCCATCCCTCGCCTGCCGCCGGGGGCTGCTGCCGCCCCCGCCCAGGAGCCGGCGCTCCCGGAGCCGGTGAGCGGCGCGATCGCCCAAACTCCTGGGAGGGGAGACGCCACCCGCCGTCGCCTCCTCTTCCTTCTCCACCTCCTCCTCCTCCTCCTCC
>VZRR01007165.1:495918-541795 GCA_013398015.1 Oreocharis arfaki | reverse complement strand
AAAGGGTTTGGGTTTTTTTTTTTTCTGGGGACATCATCTTAAGCAAGACTTGCTAAGGTGAATAGCTTGTGTTTGGAGATGGACCTGATCAGCTTGCAGGATGGGGATGCGCGGAGAAGGCACAACAGGGGAGGTGACCTTAGTTTTCTCAGTGTACCCCTCGCATCACTGGGCCCGAGTAGCTTGTGGGACAGGATGAGTTCTCCATCCCTCGCAGGTTCAGCCCTGTACATTTTGAACATTTGAAGAGCTGCCCAGCCGCTTAACCTGACTGCTGAGAACAGCCATAGGGACGTCTGCCTTGTCTCTGCCGCTCCAAGACAGACTGGTACGGGCTCCAGCTCCTGCAGCTGCAGCTCCAGCAGCGCCGCAGCCCAGCAGCCGCCTCCCAGGGCAGGGTCTGGCCGGGGCTCTCCCTGCCCCACCAGCCGGGCGCCGCGGATGCTGGCGGCATTTCTGTCCCCTCATCGCGGCGGGGCAGGAAAAAAGAAATCGGGGAGGGGTCGGTGCGCTCGGTGGGGAGCGGCGCTGAGGATGCCTTTTTGCCCGCCGCCGGGGAGAAGATGCTGTGGGGAGAGGGGGGCCGGGGGTAGNGGGGGGGCCGGGGGTAGGGCGGTGCGGGGGCCGAGGGCGGCGGCTCCCGGCTCCCAGCTCCCGGCTCCCATCCCTCGCCTGCCGCCGGGGGCTGCTGCCGCCCCCGCCCAGGAGCCGGCGCTCCCGGAGCCGGTGAGCGGCGCGATCGCCCAAACTCCTGGGAGGGGAGACGCCACCCGCCGTCGCCTCCTCTTCCTTCTCCACCTCCTCCTCCTCCTCCTCCCCTCCCCGCCGCAAACCCCAAATAAAAGGGGCGGGGGGCGGCAGGATGCGCCGCTCGGAGGGGAGGTCGGCGCTGCCGCCGGCCGCCTGATGCTGCCGCAATTCGCCATTGCCGGGCACGGCTCGGAGCCGAGCGGAGGGAGGCGGGGGGCAGAGCCGGGGGTCCCGGGGGCAGAGGAGCAGCAGCCCCCCCTGCCCTGCCGCCCCCGCGGGCCGCGGCCGCCGTCCTCCCCGATGCCCGACCGCCGCCGGCGGGGGGCCCCGGGGGCCCGCTCCTGTCTCCTGTGGCTCTTTGTGTTGCTGAAGGTAAGTGCCGGGGAAGGGGAGGGGTGCGGGTCCCCCTGCCGCGGGCCCCGAGCCCCCTCCGCGCCGCCTTTGTGTGCCTGCCCGCGCAGAGCCCGCTGCCCGCTCCGCCTCCCCGCCGCCGTGCCCGCTTTGTGCTCCGCGGGGACGTGCGGCTGGCTCCGAGAAGCGCCGCGGAGCAGCCCCGTCCGCCTGCCCCGGGGCGAGACGCGCTTCCTGTCTCTCGCACATCCCCCCGAAAGTGCCGGCAGCCCGAGGGAGCGGGGCCGGCGCTTACCGTCATCCTCGGCCCCCTCGGAAGTTACCCGGTCGGGGTGCCGAGAGAAGGGCGAGGTGGCGTTTTGGGGAGCGCTGCCCGCGGGCCGGGGGCGCTGGGAGCGCCGCGCTGTCCTTCAGCACCGCCCGGCTGCGGGGCTGCCCCGCCCGCTCCCCTCCGGCTCCTCGTACCTTTCCCCCTGGCAGCCGCTGATGAAGATGCTGCTAACAAAGGGGCGGCTGGTGGATCGCGTTGGGTTTGTCGTGGCACAGCTGAACAGTTGTTTTGTTGTCGGCGCCGTGCTATGTTCAGCCTCAGCCTGTCTTCTCGGCAGATGAATTTTTTCAAAGTTCTGCCTAATACCGCAAGCTTGGTTTCACATGACTTTTTTTATCTTTACACTTTTGCTCACTTAATGGTTTCTTACGTGTATTTAATACACTTCGTGTAACTTCTGAAAGAAAATGTCCCTGCTGCCCAGGTGAATACTGCTGGCTGCAAATGTCATTGCCCTGAAGAACAGAGCTCGGCACTACTAAAAACTTTGTTGTATATTTGTCAGTCACTGTTAAGGAGAGCTTTGCAAGTAAGGACCTGACCTTTCAGAGCTTTATAAATGTAAATGTTCTATGGAAATCGTCTGGACTCTCTGTGTGAATAAGAGTTTGCAGGATCACGTCCTAGAACAGCAGTGGTGTCGCTTCTAAAATTGACATTGCATTGACAGAACTATTTAAAGGGAAGCTTTCACAGCATCTGTTCACATATAGTAGTCAACTGTCAGCTGTCTCATTTTCATAACTGCTGAAACATACATTTATGCAAGATAAAATGTTAATATACAGACAGAATTTTGTTCTGTGGAATATGATAGTTCAAAAACAAAAAAAAAAAATTAGGACAGTAAGTCTGTGGATGTTATGGCCCAGTAGGAAGATGAAGTTTCTAGTTTGTTTATAAACACAGAAGTGCACACAGTTTTAAGTAGCTGTTTTATCCCACAATCAGAGAATGTACATTACTCTATGTCATGTTTTTGTTTGGTTTTTTTTTAATTAAGGTGTTTATGTGGTGTCTTTTTTTTCTTTTACTAGCTCTGCTGTGGTAAGACAGAATATAGGTTGTTTAAATTGGTATTAAACGAATAATAAATCTCAAATAATTGGGTGAAGTTTGAAGGTAGCCAAGGGCCCAGGTTTTCTTTCTGTTGGAAAATAACCCTCACTTCTCAGCTGAATAAACCACGGACTGAGAGGACAAAGAATGCTGATGAGTATTAGCAGAATTTTGTAGGGTAAGAGAAGGTAAAGCTGCAGCTTCAGATAGAGGTGCATCAGTATCGCCCTGTGTGACTGGATTATGACTTTGGCTGGATAGCAAGCCCACTGTAATTAGTTATCTTTGTGTTATTATTGGACACTACAGTAAAAGAACTGAGACTTCAGTAGATAGTCAGAGTACCTGCGATTACAGGAGAGAAGTTGGGGAAGCAAGAACAGTGCTCATTTCAGGTCACCACAATAGGACCATTTTCCTGTGCCTGAAATTGACGGAGTATTCTTCGAGATCTGTGTGATTTCTTTCAGTGACAAATAATTGAAAAGAACTCATTTCAAAACAAGGCATTTCTCCAGTTTAGTGCTCTTTGGTTCTCCCAACTTGTTGAAGCAATACTAAAATTAACCAGACTCAATTTATTAAATTGGTGCTTCACCTGGAAGTTAATCTCGTTGAGAAAGCAGTGGCATTGAACTGATGAATCTGAAGACAGGCAAGACTGATGTCTGTGTGCTTGCAGTTTCAGTGTTAGCAGCCCAAATGTCACTTGCTAAGCTGAGTCTGCTTGATGTGGCCTTGATGCCCATCTGGCAATTTGTAAAGTCATCAGCAGACTTTGCAAAGTGATAAAGCTGCTCAAAGCACATTTTCTCTTCTCTTGTCTTCCAATTGTCATTATTGCATGGCCCAAAGTAATAGTGCCAGCTTATTCCAACTCCTGATGCTCTCTGAGGCTGCTGGTAGGGTCAGTGACAAGAGGAGATCAAACGGGGATGTTGCCCACTGCCTGTCATGTGCCTGATACGGTTGCCCACGGGCTAGTAAGATTTACTTCCCTCTTTCACAGTGTCATGTGAATGCTTTC
Source organism: Oreocharis arfaki (assembly GCA_013398015.1). NCBI lineage: Eukaryota > Metazoa > Chordata > Aves > Passeriformes > Paramythiidae > Oreocharis > Oreocharis arfaki. The sequence goes on along the minus strand of VZRR01007165.1, from coordinate 538,277 downwards.
TGTGCTCCAGGGTAGGAGCATAGTATTATTTTTGGAAACACAGCAACGTGATCTTGGACCTTTATCGTTCTCCTTCTTTAGCAGTTTTCTTATGTGACGGCTAATTCAGAAATTAGCAGAAGAAAGGCATTGTGTGTGAGCTCAGACACCCGTATGGATTTACAGTATTTGTGAGAGGAGCAGGGCTGTGTGTTTTGCTTCAGAGAACACTCCAACCATGCTGCTGTAGGAATCTCGTAGGATATTGCCATTTTGCAGCAGGTCTGCTTTTTCTGTCAGTTTGTTTTCAGTCGGAGTGGCTGGAAGGCAGAGTCTTTAGCAGCTTGTTCTGTAATCATCTCATTTTGGTGTGGCAAAGGCAGGGCTGAGCACAGCTCAAAGGGAAAGCTGTACTTCAGCTAAATAAATAAGAATTAAAAGTAGACTCGTTCCCTCATTCCAGTGACTGGTGTTATGTTTCTCATCTTTTCTAACTGCAACCCAACAACCTTGCCTTAGTCATGACTACACTGAGCTTTGGCCAGCTGAAGTTCTGCTCTGGATGATGTCCCTGGTCTGTCAGATGTCCCATGCTATTGGTAGCTTGCACCTGGGAGGTTTAAGGTTGCTTTGTTGTATTATTTCTGGGGGAGAGGGTAGAGCTTAATTAGAAGACAAAAGTGTCTTGAACAAGCCAAACCTGGTGCTGAGACATTGTTTACAATCTGTGACACCTCCAAGGTGTTCTGAGCAAGGCTCTCAGTAGGAAAATAATGAGAAAACTGGTTGTCACAGTGGTTCCATGTCTGGGCTAAATAGGAACGATGACACTCTTCAGGAAAATCTTCTATAAGTGGAATAATGCATCTCTTACTTCCAGGAGACTGAGGTCTGTGTGTATCAGTCTTGTATATGCTCTTCATTTAAATCTGCAACACCCTCTTTCTTTCTCTTAGCAAGGACAACTTGTTGTGTCTAGCAGGGTAGAATTTTGTCCAATACTACATCAGTTTTTGTAGTTTGGCATTATAGTGAAGTCTCAATTGAGGTTTACGTGGACCAAGATATTCGAAGAGACTGAGGTTCTGTAAGACGTTACTCAACCTTACCCAACGAAGGAAATGTGTTTCTACTGGTGTAATTTTCAAGAATATCCACATCTTCAGTTAATAATCTGAAGCAAAAGCCTTACCATCAGGATACTGACTTTTTCTGTGAGGAAAAACCTTTTTAAGAGAGAGGCTGATTTCACAGCTGAGAGCCCCAGTGTGTCACTGCAGTTTCCTCCTGCTGGGAAAAGCAGTGAATGCATAATTTGAATTTTGTTATGGAGTCCTTTTGGCATCTCTTCTCTCTCCAAGAGACGGTGGCTGAAGCTCTTCTTGAGACAAGTTTTGTTTTCTTTCCTCGTGGTCATGTTCTATCAGTGTCAAAATAAAAGAAAGAAAGAAAGCCCCAAACCTATCTTGCCAGCTCATTTTTGCTTGCAGAACAAATTTCAGGGTTCCTCATGATGGGACAGACCCAGAGGTAAAAGTCTTTTCTTCCTACCACTACTCTGGGACTGTTCAGCCCGTAAAGGAGAGAAAAGCATCCTCTCAGGACAAGCAAAGGCTTTTTTTTAAAAAATAGCTGATTACAAAACTATTGGCCCAAAACTTCTACAAGTTATTTTCTCTCTCATTTCATCATTTTCATGGATTATATCTGGATCAGGGTGATTCTGGAGGGCAAAGCCAAAGAAGAGGATGCTTGTGCCTAGTCATGTTTATGGAACTGTGGTAGGCACTTGCAAACCCCTCTCTCTGCCAGTGAAATAAGAGTCTTTTATTGCCCACTGGCAGATTTCATTGTGATGAAATGACAGTGGACTGTTGAGATAAGATCTTTCATGCCTGCAGGAGTTATGAGCCCCAGACTCAAATTGCACGAGGTCAGTAAGGCAATTTCTAGGTTGTATCCCCTCGGTCAGAAGCTGCACTCAAGGGTGATCCCTCATCCAGGTTGAGAAGGGCTGTGCTGAAAGCAGACTTACCTGTGGTGATCCCGTGGCAATTCATTAAAGGGCTCTCGGGCGGTGCTGGCTGAGCTTGAGAATCCCACTAATCTCTGCATTTCTGCTGTCACTACACAGAGCAATCCAGGCAGATCATGAAATGACCTTACAGAGCTTCGGAATGAATGCTAAACTGAACAGAGTCTTCTGTAAATCCATTTTGAGACTTATTTTACCAGACAGACTCAGCTCTGGGGAAGGGAGCTTTTTTTTTCACTTAGGCGTATGGGTCAGGACAATAAATGTCAAAAATAAACCTTTGAAAACAGGTCTACTTGCTGAAGAACTTAGAAGACTCATAGCTAACTTTGATTCTAAGTGTTCTTTAAAATTATTTGGCTTTTTCATTTCAGAAGTATGCATTGTCATCCGGAGCACTCTTATATTCTAGTAAGTTAGTGATTCTATTTTTGCTACTTGGTGTTTTAAAGATTCTATTCTTGAGGCAAAATGCAACATGAAGAAAAAAAGAAAACTTTAATATTTAGAATATTTTGAAATTAAAATCTTCACACAGACTGGAGTACCTACGAATGCTCTAATAAAAATTAAGAGACTGGTTTATTAAGTGTTGTGCACATCAAAGTTAAAACTCTTTTTTTTTTTTCTTCTTAAACTTCCATCGACGTAGGGTTGAAAAGGGGAAAATCTTTGAGACGAATGTGGCAACATACTATAGCTGCCTCATATGTGGTATAACAGATGAATAGAGAATGGGAAATACTTGAAACAGAAAGGTTACCTTGCTTTTCATAGCACTCTGTAATCTTGAGTGAATGGCAGCCAGTGAAGGGAGCAACTCCTAGAGAAGGGGTTTGCCATCTTTATGGCAAAGTAAACGTGACGCATTCTGTTCCTGGAACTCCCTCATTCTTGTGCTGGGAAATTACGGTGGCTTTTAGAGGGAGTCCCAGAAATAAAATGATATGCATCATGTCTGGCTTGCCATAAAGATAGCACATTGTATCAGGGCTGTGCTGGAATGGGTACGGCAAGCTCTGCAGTCTCCCTTCTTGTTGTACGCTTGTGTTTAGGGAAGAAAAGCTTTACAGGAGGGGTGGTGGTGGGGAAGCTGGTGACACAGCTGACAGTAACAGGGAAGAGAGCAGAACTTTTAAGGGAATTAGTGCAATCAGCTTTAAATATGCTGGGCTTGAGGTGGTAGCTTGGACATGAGAATATGTGGAATAGGCACTTTGAGCAGAAACCATAATATTGGGGATGGCAGAATGTGAGCATGGTTAATATTTAAGCACAAGCGTTGAGCGTTTCAGAGGAGCTGAACGGAGATAACAAAAGTAAACAACTCTGAGCTATTATTCTATGTCAGCCAGAGATTTAACATGAGGTAGCTGTTGGTAGATATGAACCTCTTGGGGGATAAAAATCCTGAATTCCTCTCTGAGTTCTCTGGTGAAAACAGATAAGGTTGCCTGTCGATCTGACAGTTGTGATTTTGAAATGGTTTGGCCTCAGCACTTTCCTGGGTTGTTGAGACAAGGGCCTTCTAGTCTTGTCAGAAGGATTTGAACAACTGTAGCTCCTTGGTGAGCTATAAACCTGCAGGTCCTCAAATTAGTTGTGTTGGTTTCCAACTATATCCCATGAAGGCCAGTTCTTTGGGATCAGAGAGGCAGGTCCCAGCCACTAAGTTGTCAGTCTGATCAACAACTCTTTCAAATTTAAGGGCTTTCAATAATTTCCTTGGCACATCCCATAGAACCAGCCATGAAAGGTCTGTACTTCAATGCTGAGAGGAGCCCCCAGAGCAGGCAGGCAGTCCCAATTGTCTTGTTCCCTTTGTGTAATTTGCTTTTTGTCTGTTATCTGCACCACAGCTATTCTGGATCGTTTCCTCTTTGTTCATATGGAAGTCATTTGAACATGGGAAATCTTCACTCCTCACTGATCTATTAAATGAGAAGGAATGGGTTTCATTCCGTTTACAAACAGCAAAGAAATGTTAAATTTGAGCAAGGGAAAAAAAGCCAACAAATCACTGGAAACAACCCCACTCCCCCAAAACCCTAACATCTATTAAATGTGGTGAATAACAGTAGAGAAAATTGGGGAGAAAAAAAACCATGGAAAGAATGGTAATTAATGTTTTCCTGAAGTACTGCAAGGCAGATTTAAGGGGAAAAAAAATGAACATTTTCCAAGAGCAATGAAATTAATTTATTTATTATTTGCTTAGCGCTGCTGTGCCTAGCTTTGTTCTGTATGCAAAGTACCTGCAGACTCTGCCTGGAGTCTGAAAGATAGACACATCAAAATAAGGATGCTCTAGATAACTTAGAAATGATTATCATATATGCCAGTTGTTGGTATTCTCCAAGGGCTGATACACCTTCCAAACAGAAGTCACAATTGTTTCCCCCAGGAGCTGAGCAGAGCGGGTTTTGTTGTTGTTGTTTGTTACTTTTTCTTTTTTTTAAATTCAGTATTGATTTCTACAGGATGTTGCTCTTCAGCGCTTCTGGACATTTACATCAGTTTAAAACATCAAAAAATAATTAATAATCGATGTGACTTTAATCCCTTCGAAGAGAGCCCATTAACCTACCAAAAATGCTCTGGCTCACAATAGTTTCCTGAAAGTAACTGTAAGCAGGGCAAGAGATGAAAGAGAGAAACATCACTCAGATATTTTACTTTTCCAAAGACAAGTTGTATTTGAAACAGAGAACATAGCTAATATTTTGTTGTAGTCAACTTACTGTAAATTAGGAGGTTTGGGGTTTTTTAAAACAATTTCCTTTCTCTGACTTGCCTGCCCCTGTCTGATCTTGTACTGGTATTTTCTTGAGTCATCTGTGTCTGCATCTGAGGAAAAGATGATGATGTCACAAAATCAATATCAGAGGATCCTGTACTGTAATCCCTTTTCAGGGAAGTCCATTAAATCAATGCTTCTCCTTCTGTGAGTAATGACTGTAGAATCAAGCCCTCTCATTTCACTGTGTGAAAGAATAAGCAGATGGGATGGGATTTTACATGATTAACTAGCAGTTATTAAATACAACAAGAAAAGTTATGATGTTTTCTGGAAGAGAAATGAATGCATAGTGAATATCTAAGTGTATTTCAGAATGATCTCTGCTATAAAATTACTTCTCAGTTGCATTGCAAAATAACGTGCTAAACCAAAAATGCTCTTTTTTATTTTTGAACCTTTTGAAAACTTACTCAAGACTCCATAGACTTTGAAGCCCCACCAGGTTTCCTCAGCAGCACTGGGGGAAGTCATGAAAACTACAGAATGGCAGCACCATATGATGTCACCAGCATTTAAGTGAAATTGAGGCACTGTGGGAATAGAGATGATAACTCTGCCATCTCACCTGTTGTTTATGTGCAGCATCAATGCCTGTCAGCTGGAACCAGAACTGACGGGTTTCCTCTCATTCTTAGGAGGCTGGGAGCTATCAGAGAGTCTACTGTGCTTCTGGGAACGGCTCCAAAGTCCAAGTGGAGTCAATGGATGTTTTTATGTTGCTTTAAATGGGCTTTGGAGCAAGCTGCAGTGGGCAGACCTGCAGTCTCTCTGCACGGGTGGTGCTGTGAAGCCTGGCATGCAGCACAGAGCCAGCGGTGACGGGGTGGTGGCCTCGGGCTCGCTGCAGTGCCGGCAGCACAAACTGGAGGCCACGGGATGGGTTTGATTTCCAGAATCTGAGAGTCTGATAGCTTAAAGAAACTCCCCATCAGATCAATCTTGAGCAACCTTCTTGTTAAGGGAGTAGCTGTGTTGGCGAGCATTGGTGTGTTGTAATCCATGGTTGAAGCCAGCGTAGGAGCTAACGTGAGTGCTTCTCCTCTGGGGTGCTTTTCTCCAGACAGAGCCATCAATTTTCTTTCATCAAAAGAACAATCTTTTTCTTCCTCTGTTTATTTCAGGGCTGTTCAAATAAGAGTTCAGAGTTAAGCACATTTCAGCCTACAGCTCCTGTTGCTGGCATTGCAGCATTAACGCAGAAACATGGATGCATGGAAACCAAATTCTGCATCGATATCGCATACTTGTGTCTGGATCTGAAAAATCCAGCTGGTCCCTGCTTCTTTAATCAAGATACCAAAACCCAATGATCATCTGAGGCCTTTGAATCTCAGGACATAAACTCTCATCCTGCTCAGCTCAGGTGCAATCTGAACACAGCTATTATTTCCTAGACCCTTCCACTCATACCTTTGCAGCTAACTGGAGACCAGCAGACTGCCATAACTGTGATAATACAGATAGAAACAACAGTTCAAAATATGCTTATCCGAAATGCAAAGATGAACCAAAATCTGAGAAGTAATTTAAGATCAGTGTCTGGAATAATTCATCTCTAAAGGGCAGATGCACAGCCAGATGATTCCAAGCTACATACTGAGTAGGAGAGCTGCTCTTGCTTGGTGGAACTCCTGGGGGAGTCAAGCCCTTTGGACTCTTTCCATGAAGAAAAGTGGATGTGTTCTTAGATGTACATGCAGAGGAATTGTAGAGATTAACTAAACACTGTTTCTGCATGGCCATGTTTCTGTTTAAAACTTAAGAACTAAAGGGCTGCATAGTCAAAAGGGATTGACAATAGCAGTGAGTAAAAAAAGAGTTTTGGGCCTTTGACTGTAGTGCTTCACAACAGCTTCAAATGGCATCTGTATCACCATTTACTTCATATTGTAAATATTCTTTAAAAATATGATATTTAGGTTTTGGTGGTTTTTTAAAAAATGTTTTGTTGTCAATGACGTGAACTTTGCAGGATCCTTTTTGCAAAGTATTGTGGCAGCCAAATACCATGCAGCCAGTGTCACCCTGACTGGTGGGATGGGGAGGAGAATCAGGAAAAAAGTGTGAGTTGAGATAAGAAAAGTTAAAAAATTGAAATAAAGTAGACTAGAGTAATAATAACAATAATGGCTGTCCTGGCCACACTCCCTCCCAGACTCCTGGGCACCTGCTCCGTAGCAGAGCCCGAGACACTGGAAAGTCCTTGACTTACTCCAAGCTCTACTTAGCAACAACTGAAACATCAGTGTGTTATCAACACTACTGTCATGCTAAACCCTAAACACAGCTCTGTGGGAGCTGCTGGGGAGAAAATGAGCTTTATTGCTCCTGAAACCAGGGCAGCAAAGCAGCATGCCAGGGAGCAGCTGGCTACGGCAGACCTCATGGTTGACACAGGGGCATCGAGCTCTGTGCGTTGAATTGCAGCCTAACTAGTCAGACACCAGCTTTTCCTGGTATGCATTGCTACACAAGGTGATGGACAGCCCAGGTCAGGATATCAGTAAGTGTCCAGGTGGAGGAAACAGATTCTGGAATGTGTGTTGTATCATGCATGAGTGTTCAGCTTGGAGCAGAGCCACAATGCCTTCGCCATGGCCTCGCCAGAAGGACTGGTGTGACTGGAATAGTTGCAGGTGACGTTACTGCATGCACAAATAAAACACGTTCGTGGACATTATGAGGTTAGAAGATAAAATGGAAAAGAAGCAGAAGCATTTTGGAACGTGCCAGAGCTTTTCTTGCCAGCTTTGTCTGTTCCAGTTATGTATGAGGTTATTTTTGCATCCTGCCTGCATTTGGTAGCTAATCTTTGATAAAGACGTGCCCTGTTTGGAGATTGGCTTTTAGTAATGATATCTTGTAATGATGGTATGGGATCAGCTGTTCGTTGTCAATATGTACTGTGAGTAAAAGTCACCTACTGATTGGAGCATTTTCATTTTTATCTGAAAGATTTTTATTTCTTTCTCACCTCCCTGGAGGGAGGGATTTATTGCCCTTACGAGTGCTGGTTATGTGATTAAAGCTTACGAAGCTACTGAACTATCACAGGTATCTACTTGATTATTCTTCTAGCTGGCTTTAAGTTGACAGTAAGGCTGGTATTTCTCACTCTGTTGCATAGCTGGAAGGGTGTGGAGGGCGACTGGAGCACGTGGGGAGAGTGGAGAGGCAGGAGATGGCAGCGGGGATGTTGAGGAAGCAGGAGCTTCAGGATTGCCCCTGGTTGTCCTCAAAAGGGCCAAGGCTGTGCTGTGGAGGAGGGGCTCCGTGCATCTCAGATCAGGGACACGTGTAGCAGTTTGGAGTTGTACAGCAGTTTAGGCTGGATGGGATGTCTGGGGACCATCTGGTCTGAGCCTCTGCTCACAGTGAGGCTGAGTAGGTCAGGGACTCAGGGCCGTGTCCGGATGGGCTTTGGGCATTTGTAAGGATGGAGATTCCAGCACCTATCTGGACAACTTCTCAGGACCCTGCAGGAGAGCAATGACAGCCAATTAAGTCCTTTTAAAGATCATTAATCGGGACACAAAAAAGTATGAAATTTTTATTAACTTGACTGTTCTGTTGTTTTGCAAATTCACTTTAAAATAATTTGGGCTATCTTTCTTTGTAGAATTTCAAACTCTGCGTTACAGTCATAAGCTTTATGCTGAACTCTGCTTGTTTTCTTGCATTTATCAGTGCCTTGAAGCTTGAGCTTTAAATATTGTATCAAGGATAAAATTCTTAGAGCTGCCAGTGTTAGAATGTACCTTAATTATTACTTAAGCTTTCTGCAGAGTCAGGCAGGTATCTGCCATCACTGCATATTCACTTCACAGGTTCAGAATTCTCAAGGAGGTTTTCTGATCTTCCACCCCCCCTCCCCCCCCTTTTATCCTTTTTTTTCCCCTCGGTTTTTTCCCTCCTCTTCTGAGTTAGGCTTCTGGGAGGAGAGCTATGACTTAATATATTTTACAAGCTTAGGTTTTAGGCATGCAGGAAACCATTAAAGCTTCACCAAGGGGATGCTTGTGACCAACATGAATTAAACGCTCCTGGTGTAGGACTGGCCTCTGTCCTGGCAGGCTTAGGGCTGGAGCAGGGGAATCTGTCATCACTGCACCCTGTTACCAAAACTTGTATAAATCAAGGTGGAAAAACACATGTCTCAAGGGAATAGGTAGAATCTTTTCTGGAAGTTTCCCTTACACTTTTTGTATTGATAACCAAAGCACCACTCCTAGAATCAATAGAAGATTACAGGGACTCAATACATCTAATGAGCTCCAAAGGAACAGTTTGGGCTGTGATTACAGCTTCTGCTGCCTGACTCTGCATCGTACTTGGATTTTATTCCTAATGATTTATAATGTTGGAGGGGAGGATGAGTTTGGGAATTCATTTTTTTTTCCCCACAGATTTTTGTCTTGAAGTTATGTTAGCTCATGTTTTCAGATGTTTACTTCCATTCTAGAATACAGATTTCTGGTTTTTAACTACAGGGTACAGAATGAAAAAACAAAACGTCCCTCTTTCCCCTTCCCCACCCCCCAAAAAAAAACAAAACCAAAAAAACCCCAACCCCCAACCAAACCTCTACAGAAACCCAGACAAAAAACCTCCTCCAAGTTTAAAAAGTCCCTAAGATGGTGGTTGTCCTGTGGCCCTTATATCTTCCAGTCCTTTTCCCTGAATCCTGATTTGCAAGCAATATCACCCTAAAAAAGCCTTATTCTTACATCTTTATGAAGTCAGATCTTCAAGCGAATAACACAAAAGCCTATCTTACAGTTGAAAAAACTATTAAAAAACCCTCATAATTTCATCTCTTAGAGAAACAAAGTGATGCTTCTCCCCTGGAGACCCTACAGTGCCAATTCTAATTTATTTTGGAAAGAAAGCATATTCTGCAGAATGTGTTTACCACTTGTGGAGTAAAAGGTGTCAGCAGAGAGCGTGAAGATATCTTGGGGAGCAGAGCTTATTCGGAAGCAGATGAGTTTACAATGGAAAAGGAAAAACCTCTGGACTATGTATTTAGCATAAATGAATAGATGGGATTTGGAGATGTCATTTATGGCCCAGGGCACACCAGCTGTGCTCACACTGTGGTTTCAGAAAGTTTGGTCCTCTAATCCCAGTTCTTTTTCAAAGCCAGGCTTAGCTATGCCAAGCTCTGGCCTCCCCTGTGCAGGGAGGGTGTGATGGAGGAGACCTCGAGGTTCCTGCACATCCTGCTGTGCCCAGCAGAGCTCAGAGCACGTGAGAAGGGGCTCCAGGCTGGAAGAGCTCTGATGCAGAGCCCCTTGCCTGCAGCACGATTGAAATGCATGATTTCAGTTGATATTAATAACTTGGAAGGCTTATAGATTATTAACACAGGAATTTCTTGACAGTTATGTGTCCTGTGGATAGGGGAGCTTCATACACACTCTGCTTTTCCACAGCATGTTGGGGGTTTTTTCTGGGCTTTTACAAGTTTAAAGAACAAAGTCTAGAGGTGCCAGAGGATGCCTGGGGTTGTTCCTTTAAGCTCAGGTCCAGAACACCACAGGACTGAAGAGCCTTCAGTCCTGTGCGAGGGATGGCTGGGAACAGCTGGATGGCCAGGGTGAATTTTTGCGATGACAACAGAAAGTCTTTTTGCATGAGGAGATGAGCCCCAGCCTGAGTGAGAGGAAGCAGATGGACTGCAGAGATGTGCCTGCATCCTGCACCCAGGAATGCACGGGCTGTGCTAAGAAGGCCAAGAGAGGGGAAGAGTGGTGTCCCCTTCTGCCCCCTGATAAATCCATCTCGGTGCTGTCAGAAATGGCTGTGAAACGGGAGCTCTGTGATTTTTCTCTGCAGAAATGGTCTAGTCACATTTATCTCTCTTCCTCTTTGCATACTGGTATATTCTCTCTGTGTGCTTATTTATCCGAAGTCTTTACTTGGAGTGTCGGACTAAAGGTTGTATCAATTTTTTTCTCTCTTTCTCTCCTTTTTTTTTTTGCTCTAGTCCCTCTGTTTCTAAAGATGTCAAGCTAAATAACTGAAGATTTCTTCTGATGCCAGAAGGCCTTCATAATATGCATATTAGGGTTTAGTGTATTTTTCTTTCCAGCATCTCAGTGCTCTCAATTTGTATGCAGAGCCATCCTCTTACCATGAGCTCCTATGCCCAGAGCTGAGGATTATGTTCTTATCCAACATATGTACTCAGCCTGAAATGCTAAATCTCAGCTACTAGAGGAACAGAAAGATGTTATGGTTAAAGGAACTGTGTCAAAGCAACCAGTCAGATCAATCTATAAATCATTTTGTTTGAGAGGCAAGATAAAGATATGCTTTGGATGTCTGTGTCCCCTGGCCAGTACTAATTCATTAATTTAAATATTGCTATTCTGACTGTGAGGGATTAAGCAAATACAGGTTTTAATTTAAAATAATGAAAACCAGTTTTGTGGCAGTGATGGAGGAGTCTCTGTGGATGCTGTTTTATAGAGAAAGAGCCACATTTTGGTAACCTGTAGCATGGGGACTGTGGAAACAGGATGGCAGTGGCACAGTGAATTGTTCCCTGGCCCCTTCAGCCAGCCTTGCTGAGAGACCAGAAGCAGTTCCTGCAGGACTTGACTTGCTGATGTCCCTGTTCCATCCTACCCCTACTGCAGCAGCTCATGGAGGAGGAGAGGAGAGGGCAGAATAACTCACCTGGCTTTGTAGCTGCACCCATTTCTACATCCATGGATAAACCGTAGGCTAATCTGGCTTCCAGTTCGTGGAACTGTACCTGAGGGAGAGAGGAGGAACAACTCTGAGGCAGCATCTTGTTGCAGAGTTGAAAGAAATTTCCAGGAAAGTGAAAAGATGAATCTTTGCCTCTTCTTTTCCCTCAGGAATTAAATACTGGATGTTTTTTTTTTAAATGGGCAGTGTGTGGATGTTTTATTTATTAATCCTGTGCAAAAAAAATACTGTAGAAGTTGGGTATTCAGAAGGTTCTAAAGGCAAAATAATAATTTGGATTATGGACAACCATTACCTTTATAGTTGTTGCTATGATAGAGAGGCCTAAGAAGCTTCACAGCAAATATTTCTATTCTCCAGAAAGAGCACTTCAGTCCCAAGCTTTCAGCCCTCTCTAAAGAAAAAAGAAGGCAGGGGCAGTCAGTCAAGGAAAATTCAACAACTAACAACCATTTGAAGTTATCTGAAAACAGTAGCAATTGTCTGAGATCTATATTTTTCCAAGAATAAAATACTATCCCATTTTTCGCATTTATCCTCTCCCGTGTTTGTCCCCTTGCTATTGTTTCCTTGGCCTCTTTCCTCTCCAGCCCACTTCTTCCCTTTCTGCTTCGCTTGTCATCCCTGCATCTCCTCCATCTGCACTTAACCCTGCTCGAGTCCCTTTGGCTCACACCCAGCCTCTCACACACCCTCCTCACCTAAACTCTGTAACCTCATTTCTCGAGTATTTTGCTTTCAGCTTCCGTGTGAAGTCGTGTTTCTCCAGTAAACATTTTGGGATTGCGCTTTATAACAATCAAAGAAGAGGCTTCTCTGCACACACCATTTGCAGTCATTTAGCTCCGTAGTTAACTTGCAGTGGAATGCTAAATAGTCACAAAAAGACTGTGATTACATGAAAAGACTATTTTAGTGAAGATAGCTGTTATTCAAACAGAGATCATATTTCTCAGGGAAAAAAGGGCCAATTACTGAGCTTTGTCACCTACACTGTGAATTCAAATGAACTTCATCTACAGCAGTGCTGTTACACTGATTTTAACCAAGCCTAACTAAACCCAGCATCAGTCCCTGTGACTTTCTGCTCAGCTGGCTGTAACTGTGCTGGGTTCCAGAACCTTGTCTTGGTTCATAGAATCACGACATGGTTGAGGATGGAAAGGACCTGTGGGGGTCCAACACCCTGGCTCAAGCAGGGTCGCCAGAGCTGGATGCCCATGACTGTGTGCAGACAGCTTCTCAATGTCCCTTAGCAGGTATCTCAGGTATCTTCATAACCTCTTTGGGCTGGCTGTGCACCACCACCAGTTGGCTCTGGGATGCCAGCACAGAATCAACACACATCCTGATATAGATACACTACTGTAAAATATAAACAGATTTATTTATGAGATCCCCCCCCCCGAAGTAAGAATTATTACTTCCTTAGAAATATGTGGTTGATTGTCTTGAAAATACCGTGCTATAATCTTAGAAGAATGGGAGCTCCAAGCCTTTGTGAAGACCTTAAAATTGATTTTTATTTTCCCCCCACTACCTTCACCTTTTCATGTGAAACATTTAATGCAAGTTTGTTTGGGTATTTTTGTCTGTCTGAATTATATATGTTTCTTCCATTTATCATACTCTAAGCTTTCTGGTAGATGAATTGGTCCTCCTCTACACCAGGACAGGTTGATGGCCCGTAAAATAGATTTTCTAGGACTATCGCTATGGTTATGTGATTTATACCGAGGCCTCCCTAAGTCCTAAACCCATAATTACTGCCGGTAGTGGGGCTCCCACACAACACAGAGGAATTTAATCAATCCCATTATGAGCAAACAGGGATGCTTTCCCTGGGAGGTAAATGACCTTGCTTGTGAATATCACTGTTTTAAGTTCTTACAGTTTTTGCTAGAAAACCAGTCACTCTGTCAGTTTGTGAAAGCAAATCACGAGCGGACTAAAACCACAAAAACACGTTTTGGGAAGGTTGTCTTCAGAGTTCCATCCAGGGACGGAAAGCCGGTTAGCCGGCTAGGTGCAGGCTCTGGTATCCACGGAGTTGAGTGACAACTGTAAGCTGCAGCTGGGGGTGGTGTGAGACCCCTTCAAGAGAGGTGTCCTGCTGAGGGCACAATTCCCATGGCTTCTGGGGTGTGGGGACCTTGAGCAGGTGGTGCAGCTGGACAGGGGGCTCTGGAAGCGTGCTGAGGGGCACGTGGATCACGGAGCAGCACAGAGGGGCTGAGCAGTGCAGGTGAAGCGGGGACACGTGCTAGGGGCAAACGAGCAAAGCTCAGGTGGCTCTGCAGATGTTTCCTCTTCTTCCTTGCAGAAATTCTGTCAAGACACATTTGCATGACTTCAGAAGTCTTCCTCAGTTTGTGGATGTCTGATAGCCAGAGCAGGTTGGATACTGCTCCTAGGAGCTACGAGGATTTCCTAAGCTGTAGGTCCAACCCGCTGAGAGTGCTGAAAATGCTGTGCAGGTGCAGAATAACTTAGAGTTAAGAGAAAAGTGTTGCCTTTATGCTTCTGAACGTGTTAAGAAGAACTGCTAATGCCTTCATAGACATCTGTCTGTGTGTTTCTACACAGACCCAGCAGTTTGGTTTCCTTAATGTCACACTAACATAATCAGAGGTGGTGTAGCAAGGCAGGAGCCTAGAAATTTGTGACTGCTGCCTTTTATGTCCTGTAGCACATTTTCTGGATCGTCTCTGTTGATGGGGGACAAGGACAGACAGTAAGAATGGCCAAAATTATGATGAAAACCAGATCACTTTTAACCATGGGAGTTCAGTTGCCTTCTGGCCATGTCTAGAAGTGATTTGTCATTAAGTAAGACTGAACGTCTCAGCTGTCACTCGAAATAGGGTCTGGAATTGAAATACATTCAAAGTATTTCCCATTATTAAACAAATGAAATGATCTGAAATGGAAGCATTCACTTGGTCAGCAAACCAGTTACTAATGTAAAACCTTGCTTGACTTCATTTTGGTGAACTGCAGTCCTGCGCTGGAAGTGGTTACTTTAGGTTTTAATTTCATTAAAGACAGATAGGAGTTCCTGCTGAAGTGGAAGCATCTCTGCAGATTAGTATGGAACAAAGGATAATTAAATCCTGGCACCCAAAGAAGCTGAGGGCTGGAGAGTATTCACACTGGTGTTCACATGCTTGCTCGTGTCTGTCTTATTTCCACAGGAAAATGAAAATTAACGATACCGTATTTTATGTTTTAATGATTCCATATCTGTGTTTAATTGCAGTTTGTAAACCTGCAGGTCGTAAACCTGTTATGATTATGCAGTAAATATTCTGAGTTTATTTTCTGTTTTGTTGTGGTTTTTAAATTATAGATTAATGTGTCCTTTTCAGACAGTTTAAAGCTGGGTATCCTGCCCATGACACACATAATGCACTTGCAGAAAGGGGAGTAAGATCCAGGAGAGCAAATTGCTGCCTGTTCTGATCACAGGAATGAGCGATTTACTGAATACAGGCTAAATTTCAGTCATAAGTAATGCATTAACATTGGTATTACACCATCAGCATTGCCCTTCTGCCCTTAGTAAAACTAAAGAAAGTTCACCTTTTAAATTGTATTCAGATTTATATTGAGTGCTTTGAGTGATGGGTTCATCTAATGCAAGCAAAAGGAAGTGATTTGCACTGTCTGTCAGTAGAACATTGTTACGTGAGGAGAGATTAACAATCATAATTTCAGACTCAACAGTATTTAGAATTCTGAATTGTCTGTTTTAATGCAAATGCTCTGTCTCTAAATGCTGTGCTCTGTCTTAATTAGGTAAAATAACCCTTCCTTGCTTGGGTAGTCCCCTAAATTAGTGACCAGCCTAATACCCTCAGGATCATGCTTTTGCATTGTTCTATCAATTCCGACCACACCAAGTGAAAGAAAAAAAGGAGAGACTGCTCTCTTTCATATGGAGCACAGGAGGCATGGCTTCAGATCTAAACTCCTCTGGATTCATTTCCAGTTTTTCATTTTAAGAGGAAACTGATAGGCATCAGCGGGCTCCGATCAGACTGCGCCTGGCTGAGCAGCTTCCGCACCTCGCTCTTGGGGAGTCTCTGCGCTGCAGAAGCAGTGTCAGTACAGAGTTAACCAAAGCAGCATCCCTGTGACCCAGTGTGCCGCTGACACGATGAACAGAGGGCACTCAGGCCAGGGACTGAGATCTGGGACTGGTCCCCTGTGCTGGCAGCAGCAACCCACCGTCCCTTTGGCTGGATGGGTCTGCAGTGCAGTGAGGATGCGTGATTACATCTCAGGTACTTGTGCATAAACTGCTTTTAATCTAATCAGGTCAGCAGCCGTCAGCAGCAGCGCTGTGGGGCTGTGTGGCTCCAGCTGCTGAGTGTGCAGCCGAGGTGTGGCCTGTGCCCGTGTTTCCATGGCTCCACAGCCAGCGGGCACAGGGCCAAACTCCCTGCCACGTGTGTAATCCCGTTAAACTGAGTGGGACCACGTCTGTGGGGGCAGAGCAGCACAATCAGACTGTGAAGCATAACCATATTAAAATGGCTTGGCAGTGGAGTGCAGCTGCATTTGCAGGAGGAGCGATGGATAACCAGCCCGCGCTGGCACCGCGTCCTCCCCTCACGGAAGGACAGACTGCTTCCTGGGGCTTGGCCAGTGCAGCTGAGGCCTGTGTCTGCAATGAGATTTACCTCACATTATCCATTGGAAAGATGTGTTTAGCCTGGGCATGAGCTGCATATTTTGCTGTGTACTCAGTGGATTATACATCCCAGATGTTTCATATTGGTGCTAAGGAGTGATAACTTACCCTCCAGACCCAGTCATCTCCATCCAGACAGTGTGAATCCAGCTGGCTCAAACCAGGTGCCCCACTTTTGAAGAGTTTCAGCTGGGGATGAAAGAAAGCCAGTGAAGATGCTCCAGGTTTTCTGGCAGCAGACAGCCCCCATGCCCAGGAGTCTCTTCCTTCATGGCTTGGGTTGTCCTGTGGTGGTTTTTCTTGTCCATATGTCAGCATAGGCCAGAGGGATTTGGAGACAACAGATACCAGATGAAATGTAGCATTGAAAATTAGCTGGCATCTTTGGATATTAGGATTCAAATGAAATTTCATTTAAAAGTTCTTTGTAAATTATATGGAAAAGGGGTACAGTCTTTCTAGCCATGCATGGCAAGATCCTTTGTGGGGGTTTTGTGCATCAGAAAATTATGTTGTTTTGAGTACTGACAACTTTAAACTTCCACGTATTTCAGAACAGATATTACAAGCAGTATCTCTAATAATTATTAGACATCACAGTGAAACCTGCCTGGCCTCTGGTTCCACTGTAATTTTGAAACTCCCATTGGACTCTTTGGATGCTATAACTGAAGTTCATATCTCTTTAATGCACCTTTCGGGCTGCATACGATTTTATGGTGCAAAAAGCACAGGAATTTCACTGTCTCGTGTTCATAAAGCTTCTGGGTAATTTCAGGAGTTTTGAATGAAGTGATTTGGACTACGGTTTCAGAAGCTCTGAGAGAGATTTAGAAGACCATTAATGTGAGGTCAATATTAAAGCATCAAACCTGTGTTTTAAGTCCAGAATTGATTTCAGCTGCCATCACAGAGTTAAGATTTCAAGTCTTAGGGATGAAACTAGCCCGAAATCTAGTCGGTCCTCTTTCTCTTTGTCCTGGTGTAGGTTAAGCCAAGAAAACGTGGATGAAATAAAGAAATATTTATGAAAGACCTTCCACTTGCTGTTTTGGAGATAGAGAAGAGTTTGGCTTTTAAGGTGCATACAAAGCCATGTAATTATTCAACTTTGACTACAGGAAATGTCACCTGTGTTGGATCCTCGGTGTCACAGACCAATGCATAAGGCTTGGAGTACAGTCCATCATTACCTTACCAAATGAGGTAATTTGTTCCATCAGCCTCCAGCTTTTGGATCTCCACAGACTGCAGAGGTTTTCCAAATCGTTTGTGTTGGTTAGTGTTTTTCTCTCTGTAGACTCCTACTTCTTGTATTAACCTCAACACAGGCAGCTAAGAAAATTTCGCTAATTTTGGCAAGCACTTGGTTAGATTTCTTGGAAATATTTTAATTTGTGTTATACACCCCGTGAAAAGTGCTGCGGGAAGTGGCACAGAGATCTCTTGTTAAGCTGAAGGAGAAACAATAGCATTGTTTCCTTTTACACTTAATCTGCTTGTTAAAAATTTCTTGAACTCTGACAAGATCCATTTGCAAAACATCCTCCCCACAAGTTGAAATATTAACACCAGAAGTAAAATCAACCTTAAAGCGCTTTCTTTTTCATTGATGTATCTACCTAGATGCTTCTTACAGTACACAGTGAACCCACATTGTTTCACTTTGTGTACTTTGCTGGGTTCCATTTAGCAGTTAGGATTTTTTTACTTGTTTCTCATGGGCTAACATGGTGTTGTGGTTGTTCTTTTAAACAGAAGAAAAAGGTGGGGGTTTGGGGATTTCTTTGGTTACTTGAGTATATTTTTTATTATCTTATTTTTGGGTTTTTTTTCTTTTTTATCATATTTATTGTGCGTTCTTTAAGTGTAATATTCCTAAACTATTTGCGTTCACGTCAGGCTCCATAATATTTTTCCTATTCTCTTTGTTATTGTTACTAATGTTTTACAAAAAAACCCAAATTGGTATGCACCCTTTGAAAGGCTGAAATTTGTCTTTGAAGTGTGGCATGATACGGACTTGACAGCTCTTTGAAACAAGCAAGGCTGGAGATGTGGTTTGCAGAAATCCTCCTGGATACAACCCATTTCTGGTGCCTGAGTTTCAGGGAAGTGGGTCAGCAGATTGTGCTTGTGGATAAAATATGTGCTTAGGAGTGTTTGCTTGCTTTGGTTTTTGGGGATGGATCAGATTTGTGTTTCTTCTCTCTCTTTTTGTCACAGGCAATTTTATAATCCAGATTTTTGGTTCAGGTGTCATATTCCTTTTCAAATTAGGATAATACATTGCTTTTATTTCGAGTTGTTCTTACTCTATGTATTTCTATTATTCATAACGTGGCGTAAGCCCTACACATAAAATAGTATGAGTAGGGAAAATAAAAGCTCACATACTGCCTGATAATTAGGCATACATCAAGACCCCTTAAGCTGTGGAATTTTTTAACGTCATACCTGAATCCTATGGCAATATGACTTTAAACAAATATTTCTTCAATAAACTGGGTGGCTAGGAGTGGTTTTTCCTCTTTCCAAAACTGAGTAATACCAGCAGTACATGATAATAGTTAATACCCGTGCGGATATTTCCATTTCAGCTGCCAGTCTCCCCCTGCTTTACACAAAAGTGTAAGTAGCTTTTCTCGCTGGGTTTATAGGAGGGAGTTTGCTGTGCCACACACACCTCACAGATGGTTATGATTTCCAGAGCCGTCACTCAGTTGAGCTTGATCGTAATTTAGCCCATGGGAATCCTTCTCACTTATGTTGCTCTTCCCTTTGTTAACATTAAAAAAAAAAACCAACCAAGAAGTGGGTAACCAGCACCAAAGCCTCTTTTCTATGGAAAGGTAGAATTTCCCTCCTGCAGCATGCCCCTGCCGTGGACCATCAGCACACCTCTGTGCAGACACAGCTTTATTTGGTTCCTGCACTGGTGAAACCTGGACTTTTCCTTAGCACGTGTGGGTGAAACACTTCCTCTGAGCCTCTCACTGTGCCTCTGCTGGGGCTGCTGCTCCTGGTTTTTAGGGACGAGCCTCCCAGCCAGGCTTATCTCCTGCCACAAGAAGGCAGCAGCATTTGCTTGCTCTCTAATGCCCTTGGAGCTGGATTAAGAAGGAACCTATAAAAGAGGCCGTATATCCCTTTCCAGTACCTTGAAGCCATTTATTCCCATTAGCATAACTTTTTTGGCATCACCTTATTTTCACTCGCTAAGATCATTATCAAAATGCAGTGAAATTAATTCAGAAAAGAATATGCAAAGGAAATAAAAATATGCTAATCCCAGGGAATTACTTCTTCATGGCTCAAAGAAAAGCAGCTTCCTTCTCTTTCTTTTTCTGCCTTTCTGCTTTTTATTTCACTTTTATGACTGCAATTTGAAATCTTAGGCCCTCGCTTTTACCGAGCGTAAGAACAGCTTACGCGTTTCATTGGCACACGTGGAGGTCTTAATGTGACTATATCTTCACCTTGTCAGAGGGGTATTAAGAGACTTGTGACAGATGTTCTGGTTCTACCAGAACGAAATTTTAAGCAGGGTGCAAGTGAATATGACATGGGTATTGTAACTGGTTTATGCCTGGTTTATGCCCCTTCTTTTTTTTTCAACTTTTTTTCTTCTTCCCCTTAACGTTCTTTCTCCTCTTTCTTCAGAAATCAGAGAAGGTTTGTAATTAGCTGGGCAAGTTAGTGTTTAATCTCCTGATTTCCACCAGATGTAGGTGCTGGGGTTTGTAAATACAAGCAGAGCTTTGGACCAGTAACACTGTCTAAATTGAAAAAATTAAGAAAAATCAAGGAAATATCTGAGATTGTAATCTGAATAATGTATGGGAGTCCTTATCAGGGTAGATAATTGGAGTTTCATGACTTTTAAGACTGCTGATGTATTTAGAACACTTTATTGCTTTGTGGAGCACCAACAAAATTTGATTTCAGCTTCGGGAAAGAGGCATCTGTGGTTCCTGTTCTGCAAAACCCAAACCCCATTGCTGTGAGGGACCATATTGTAAGTCAGTGCCAAATTAATTTCATTCCCCTTGTGTTTACATGTTGAATGAGTGAGAGCAAACATTTCAGCACCTTGGAATTCTTCTAGTTACTTGCCATTTAAAGCTCTTATCAGACAAACTGTAAATAAGAGTGTAATTAATTATTCTCTACTTACATGACAAGTTGGATATAAGTTCCATCCCCCTGGGAGTCTATTATTTACCTGATAGTGAGGGGAAATTACTGCAGGGTTATCTGGAGACTACCTGGAAGATGAACATGAGTTTTGTGTTCATTTATTTGTACATCCATCCCAACCTGAGAGCCAGATTTCTCTTAGGACCCCCACAAAGAAGGGAGAATTTAGGAGACACCAGCTCTTATAACTGCAGCTGGTTCATTTTCACTTGCCTGAAAGAATCAACATATGGCAAATTCTTTATTCCTAAGTAAATTTCCTCCATAAGAAAGCTGCCAATTTGTTAATTCTGGAGACAAAATGGCAGTGCTTGTCCACACTAAAGATGCTGCTGAAAGCAGTGCCAGCCCCACGTGTTGCAGCACTTTCCCAGAGGCACTTTCTTGGGGTGAATCTGTACTTTGTGTCCATGGTAAGAGCCTCTGCTTGCTCCTGCTGTAACCCCTGGATGTGGAGTGCTCTCAGGGTCAGGGACTGCGTTATGTTCCTGCATGGCTCATTCATGGTGTACATAAGGAACATCGGTAAATCTGGGTTTTTTTCCAGCAATAGTAGAACTGCAGTCTTGTGTTTTCTCTTCCCTGGTTCTGGCCCTCTCTTCTTTCTGATGTCTTTTTAAANAATTAGGCAGAAAATTTAAGTATTGCTAAGTGTGAAAAATCCTCCAAAATGTGAGATGGGAGAGGCGTGAAGACATTTGCAGAAGAGGAAAGGAGGGAAGGGTCTAATTAACCTCTTGCTTTGTCATTTTCATCCTTTTGCCTTGAAATTTTTATGCACCTACCAAATTTCAAAGCAAAGATCTAATGCATGAATAATTACAAAAATACCTCTCCCCTCTCTGCCCCAACTGTAATTTGGGGGGAGGGAAATCATAATTTTAAGTGCATTTCTCCTACAGTACTGTAAATTAGAAGGGATTATATGGAGACCATAGAAACCTTAATTAGAAACCTCATTAATAACTACTGTAACGTTAACAAATGCTTTAGGGCGACCCAAGTGTTAAATAAGTAAACCTTTGTACAAAACTTCTCCCAAGTGCAGTCGATGGCAGCATTAGCATTGACCTCACAAGAGGTGAGACAACGCTGTAGCTTTTCAGTATGCAATCAATGTAATTCAAGGTTGTGTGACATAATGATTTTTCTTATCTTCCTCCAGCTATTCTGTCTGTTTTGTAATTACCTACTGCTTCTCCAGGCACTGGAAACAAGATCGTGCTTCTAATGGATATTGAGAGATTTGGGGCTTTTCTTAACAGGATATAGAAAGACACTTAACATGTTAATAGCACACCATGATCTGAAAACACTCTTTTTTTAGAAATCGAGTTCACAGTTAAATCTCTTGAAGTGTTTCCATTTTGTTCAATTGGGCTTCACTTAAAAAAAGAAATCTCGCGAAGAGTAAGGTTGGCTCCTTAGTGGAATTACCAGTTTGGGTTTCATCTGTAAAGGAAGGAGATTCATTGACCACCTTACTGATATCAAATGTGCCCTGTTGGAGATGGTCTCCGAGAGTGAAAGGCAGTTGTTGTGCATCCCTCCAACTAGTTCTGTCCACTTCTGCTCTTCCTGGTTATCCATAATTTACAGCACAAGAATGGCTTGGTGGAGCAGGCTCTCTCAGGACCAGCTGGTGTGGTAAAGACACCTTCTCCACTCCAACATTATCATTTTTTTAGCTCTTTCTCTTCACATAAATTGGATATTCAAGTAAGTGTACAGAACAATTTTCTGTGGTCTTCTGTCTGGAGAAATTTTTCCTGGCTGATTATCTCAGCACTATTGCAAATATTAGTCGTACCAAAGGGAGAAAAGACCAAAAAAAAGCAAATATATGAATCTGAATGCTGTTTGAAAGGGAAGAGGTAAATGAAGTAGAAGAAAGGCTTTACAGATTAGAAATAGGCTAAAGAAAAGCAGCTTAATTCAGTAACCAATTGCCCAAAGCCAGTTTTAACCATGAAGAGGTTTGTCAGTTCAGCTCAGAATAAAATTGGGGGGAAAAAAACCAAACTAAAACAAACAAAAAAAACCCCTAAACCCAAACATGAAATGGTTTAGACTTTCAGGGTGAGGAGAGAGCCGTGAGACAGTAGAAAACCAACACATTTGCACACCACCAGATAGCAGGAAGCAGCCAGAATAGCATTTCTCATTTACCTGCGTGCCAGGGCATGATCCTGAGTACAGCTTTCCAGGTTTAGGGGAAATTGGTCCTCAAATCTCATTGCAATTCAATTGGAGACAGATGTCTAATTTCCTCCTCTGCAAATCTCATTTTCTATGAAGGACACAACCAGTGAGGGCCAAAAGCAGCACCCCTCAGGTAACAGCCCTGTGTCAGCACGCTGAGCTCTGTACTCAGGACTTTACCCTGAGAGAAACTGTGGTTTAAACCAACAGCGCCAACAGGGATGTGACAGCGGCCTTTATTATTATTTAGAGGTGTGATTTTAATAGTAATTTCACAAATGAAATTTTTGAAGAGAGAAAGGAATGTTTTACACAGGAAAGGGGAAGCTGATGAATGGAAGTGCTAAATTCCCATCAGCCCTTTGGTGGTAAAAGGACTTCTTAGAAGCTTCAAAGTTCTCTGTTATTGTGTACGAATTTGCATAAATCTCTCATCCTAGAAATGAAAATACCAAATGCCTCAAGCCACAAAATACTCTGTGTATTCCTGATTTCACTGTGACAAAGGAGCGTTGGAAATCTCAAGGAGATGAGTGCTCTCCAGGGACTCCCGTCTGATTTCCTTTAGAAGTTGGCACAGCATAGGTGTAAAATGGCTTCAGATGAAATGATTCATGGAGTAATTAAAAATAAAAAAAACCCAACAGCCTGGTGAATGAGGTATCTTCAAACCATAGTCCTATGATATAGATGAGAATTTCATCCATATTCAGCAGCCAGTTTTGTGTATTGCATTTTTCTGGGGTTAGCGCATGGACTGCTTGACCTTCACTCTTGTACTTCAGGGACTGATCATTCCCTTTCTCTTTACATTGCAGTTGGCTCTTTGAGTTACACCAGTTTGTCCTTTCTCAGTCCACTAAACAGCCTTCGGCTTCTTGTGAAGGTCAGGAATATGAAGAGGATTGCAATAAAATAGCATTGTTCCAAAATGTGCTTTTTTTATTAGCATTAAATCTGGGAGCAGCTGCTAAGGGGAAAGGATCATAAACATTATTGGGCACTTTTAATTACAGTAAAAGACAGTTCCAGGTTGTGTTATCCTATCATCCTTTGTATTCAGCTTGAATCTTTCTAGGGTAGAACTGTAATACTGAGTTCTGTCAGTATAGTATTCCTGAAATCATATACTTATGGAAGCCAAATCCTGTTTGCTTTCAAAGCCAGGTAGACCTATCAACAGAAACATCGAGTAAGTTAAGTGAAAGGAATGTGACACTTGCTTTTTTTGGCATGAAGTGAACAATGCCAAGGACTATAATCTACAGTCTATAAATATTCATGAGGAAAAGCTTAGTTTCTGTGACACATATTGGAACTGGGTTGTTTTGTTGAATTTTTGCATCAAACTCTGGGGAAATTCAGATAAGGTAAGACTAAAAAAAGAGTAAGTAAACTCAGCCAAAATGGGTTTGTCTGTGATTTCTCTCAGTATGGCATCTGTTCGCGTTCCTTGAGTCAGAGCCTGGGGTTTAAGCACTAACTTGACTTGTGTTTAAATTGCTGAAGTGACAAGCCTGGACTCCAGTTCTACTGACCCAGTTCTCTCTTCAGAAGATCTGCTTTCTCTGCAGCGCGAGTGATGCGTTTGTGACAGGGCAAGCCTGTGTTCCGCTCCTTACGTGATCAGAATTAGCCTGTATGTTTTCTATGTTTGAATTTTCAAGCCACTTGCAAAGTGTTGTGGTGGCGTTTTGGGGTGTGGGTTTGGTTTTTGTTGCTTGTTTTTTTCTTCTCTGCTATGTGCATTTGTCTTAGACTGACTTATTCCTCAGTATCGCCGGTAATTATCTACCCCTACACAGACTGATTTCTCATGCACAAAAACAACAACCAAACAAAAGCTTGGTGTAGTTTCTGATGGAGTGAAATCAGGCAGCTGAAAATTTGCAGGTGTATGGGATGTGAGATAGATAAAGAGAATTGACTCTGGAGTTACTCCTAAGAAGGACTGGTCCAAAATTGTGTTGGTTGCTCTGCTCCGTTGGGCCCCGCTCAGTTAATCTCTGCCCGAAGGTCAGCACTCTCTCCACACAGCCATCAGCCAACCTGTGCAGCAGCAGACATAGGTCTGTGTGGGGTATTTGCACCCCCCTGCAGGGATTCTGCTACAGGGTTTTATTTTCTCTTTTGTGGGCAGACAATCTCGGATGCAAACATAACAACCCCAGACACAAGTGACCACGCTGCCTGCTTCTATGGCACACGTGGAGTGGGATCACATCTCACTGTCAGAAGTACCAAAGTGCAAATCCTGGTCCCCACCTTGGCTTCCTCTGATCAACCCTGTATTTCATGTTAATGACTTTTTCCAGACGGAAAGTGTGATGGTTTTATTGAAGGATGCTCATGGAAAAACTGGAGCAGAGTTGGTGACTTTGACCGTGTTGAATGTAATTCTGTTTTCCTTGTAGTTAGTACCTTCCCAGTTTCAAAGAGGTGATGGGAAAGGGGCCTCAGCAGTGTTTAATAGCTTGCAAATTCATCTGTTTAAAGGAGTATTTTGGAAAAGATCTGGCTGCAACTTATCAGAGCTTTTTCTATATCTTGATTAAAAGCATTTTCAAGGGCAGCTACAGGGAAAGCAAAAACACTGGTTGCCTGGTACTGGTTTTAATTTATCAGAAAAGAGACAACAAGCGAAGTAATTGGGAAGAGAAGTTCTTGTCTAATCATGCCCACGTCTACAGAGCATTGGCACTGCTGCTAACAAGAGATCCTTTTCTGACAACCCCATGCTGCCAAACCTGTCTGCAAGCTTTTGGATCTTTTTCATCCGGATGCTGGATCATCTCAGGTGTGCTCAGTCCAGTTCCCAACTGCCTGGTTGTTCTGCAGCCCTGTGTATCCTGCAAGCCAGGCCACATCCCTGCTGCCCAGTGCCACTCTATTGGTGAGGTGGGAACACTGCACTTTTATAATTTCATTATGGAATTCAGTGGGAACTCAGAGTGAACTTCTCTCCTGTAAATCACCAGTAATGTCACCACTGGCTTGGTGCAGTTAGGATTTAAAGACATATTCTCAGTGTTTGTAGGGTGGTTTGTCAAAATCACTTAGTCTTTGTTAGATTCTGGCTTTTAGAAGGAACTTTTATGGAGCCCTAGAGTAGGGACAGCTTTAGGAACTGGTGATGTGGTTGACAATCATAACGAGATGATCCACAAATGATACACGTTTTTTATTTCTTGGCAATCATTACATCTTGATGAAACCAGCAAGAGGTTTAACTTAGAAGAGGGAATGACTGAGAGAAAATTACCCTTGGATACACCAGAAAATAGACCAACTTCGGCATTGTTGGTTTCATTCATTTTTATTTTCCGTGGGTCTGGTCATAGAGCTGTTGAGTGTGGGTGCATTTTTGTGTCAAAGTCCAGCTTTATTCACCCAGTTTATTTACTTATGCAGAGCACAGAGTTAGGAGGGGCCTGGGCTGAGCTCCTGTGCTCACTGAAGGCAGAGAGCCAAAGCCATCCCGGTGTTCAGCTTGAGCCACGTCTGCCTTCTGCCTGTGGGCACAGTGGCCTGGGAGTGAAGGTGCAAGTGAGGGCAAGCTCTGCCTTGTGAGGGAGGAATTTTCTGAATGTCAGGCTCATCCTCTGGTCTTTCTGGAAGGGGACCTTCCCCCTCTTCTCCTCAGATGGTCCTGATCATCCTCTGCCAGACAGGGGAGGTCAGAGGGCGCTACAGTGAGCTGGGAGATGCTCATCAGAGCATGGTGGGGTCTTGCAGACAGTTCTACTGCTTCAAACATGGGGTTTTTAGGATGTTAAATTTAAATGTTTTTAAACAGCTGTCTCCCAGCACTCTCAAATCAGTGTTACAAATTTAAAGACAGTCTTTTGGCTCTTGTGCCTCTTGGCAAGAATTAGCTGGGGAATTTCCTGAGGGGAGTGACACAGGGAAGGTGAGCCAGGAGGGAAGCTGGATCTTCATGCTAATCCTAAGCTAAAATCTGCTGAAGTAAATAAAAGCTCTCTATGGACTTAAAAGTGTTCTGTCAGGAAGTGCACTTGTACATGCAGAAGCAAAAAGAGGTGAACAATCTGCTTGTGTCAGCTCTGCTCATCCTGAAGATACATGCATGGCTTTGGCTTCTTCTTTTATTATTTTTTTTCTTCCCTCTAACAAGAATATATGTCCTGAGAGTGACACAAAGAAAATATTATTATTTTATCTGGAAATTTTTGTTCTGGGTTTGTTTTCCTGCTCCTTAAAAAGCCCGTTGAAATGTAAAAAATTCATCCATCTCATTTCATTTCTCTGTTAGCATCCAGACTCCACGCTGAGGTCATTAGTATCTCAGGTGTATTACCTCACCACAGTCTGTTGCTATGGAAATAGCTCCAAGCATTTTCAATGTCTTGGCTGTACACTGCCCATGCATCTGGGCAAGAAAGGCTGCATGCAACGGAGCAAGGAGCAATTTTAAAACATACTGAGCAAAATTTAAATATTTACAGCTATTTCAAAATCTTTACCTACCTGTAAACCTCCCCATGCTTGGTGGGGATTTTATTTTTCCTTCTTACCTCCCTGATTTTTATCCCTTGCTTGTGTGAAAGTGATTTCTGAAGAAAAGGAATGGCCTCTACAGAAAATAATAATCATATGAAGGAAAAGGTTTTCCTTCCTGTGTGTCATTCAGTTTTTTAGGTGTTCCTATGTACAGCTTCAAGCAATGGAACTATACAAGCACTGCATCTAATATGCCACTGAATTTAATAATAGACCAAGCAGCAGACAGTGTCATGTTCTCCCTGAACTTAATGGTTTGACTTATTCTCTTCATCCTATACTGGTAGTTATTGACTGGCTTAAACACAGCTACACAGGCTGTTTTGCACCTTTCGTTTAAGATCTTCATGGGCTTTATACAAGTTAGGACTGAGTTGAGCTGCTCTTATCTCTCTGAGGGAATATGGAAGAACTGTCATGATATTTTCTCTGTTCCAGCCTCAGGCTGTAGCTGCTGACTCTGTGGTTTATAGCAATAACCCCTGGCTTAAAGGATAGGGGACATCTTATGTGTGTGGGCCATGTGAGTGGTGCTGTGGCCCAGTGACAGCGAGGAAAGGTGACGGACCAGGGAGGCCGATGATCCCTGCTACTGCCAGGATTCCCCTGGAGAGCTATTTGCTGCTGCAGTCAAACTAAAGGCACTTGTGAAGGCTGATCTTAAAATTCTTGAAGACTGAAGAGCTCTCCTTTCCTCCACAAGCTTCAGGGTTGGAAAAGCCTAAAGGTGAAATAAAGCAGAAAGAGAGATTTTTCTTCTTCTTTATTTTTTTATTTTCCCACCCGAGCTCCTTACTTTATGAGGTAGCATACTTCTGATTAACCCAGTGGAGAAGGTTTCAAATATTTTCAGTAGAGGAAATCAGCCAACCCTTGTACCTAGGAAGGCAGCTGAGGCATTAGCCGGAGCACCTCCTCTCTGGGAGATGCACAGTACATGCCTCTTGCTTGTGTGCTGTCTTTGCCTTTCTGCTTCTGTGCTGTTCCATGCTGCCACTAAAACTTTGAAGCCCTTTTTTCCCTTCTTGTCCCTCTCTAGAATGCCTTTCAGAAAACCCCAGACAGTGCAATGAGCAAGACTTATGTTTTTAATCTACCTAGTTTGAGACGCACAGTGAGCAGTCCTCCTGTCGTTCCTGCTCATTTGATTGTGCCATGAGCTTATAAACTTCTGTTTGGAACAGTGCTCTGGAGGCTTGCTGGCAGCTAATAATTTTGATAATCCTGTCTCCCAGACCCAGGAGTGCGGGCTATATTCTGTTTCCACCTTTTGCTCAGAGTGTAACCACTTCCAGTGGTGTCAGACAGATGTAACAGAGACAAAATTTAATTTACGCAGTTTCAGAGACCTCGCAAGGTGTCCTGGTATGAAACCTGTTTATCAGTGATTATCAGTGGGTTGAATTAGTATTACAGATGGGTTCCTAGTACTCCTTCCTGGCTGCTGGTGTAGGTAATTGGCCCATTTAGATCAGCAGGCTGGCTCCAGCAGCAGCCGTGAAGCCTGAGACGATGCAAAACCCCACAGAATCCCCTAAACACAGGTTTGTTTGAACCGTAGCAGGCAGAGGAGAAATGTTTGCAGGATTTCTTGCTAGCCCTTGTTAGTGATAGACTCAAGCTTTGAAGCTGTGAGATCTGATTACCTTGTCTCCCCCCCTCTGCACTTCATGCACCTAACACACACATACACACACACACACAATTTTCCTCAGATCTTCTTCAGCATAACAGGCTTGGAGAGGGACAGTAGGGATGAAGGGACAGCAGTAGCACACAATAGTTGTCCTTCTGAACATGCAATTCCCAATCTTGCTGTTATCCAAGCATGTATTTTATGCTTGCACTAGAAAGAGAAGACTTTTTCAAGCTTTAAAATTCCCTAAAGAAGAAAATACTGGGGTTTTTATTGCCTGTTATTTCATCTGTCATTTTCAAGATGTGCAGAAATGGAGAGATCCTTTCCTGATAGCGGCTGGTAGTACTTTTAACTATGAGGAATCTCTGCCAAGTTACACCCCATATGATCAGGCTTATTTTGGAAGGTTCTGTGCAAGCAAATTGTCATGGAGTGAGATGTCGGAGTCTGTGACAATACAGAATGTGGCACCTAATCTTTAGTAGTGGAATTTGGCTTGGTTTGCAGTGCTCTTGCTGGTATCATGGAAACTTATGCCCATTTCATAATGTTTAAGAAAAGTGTGATCAGTTTAATTTTTATGGCCTACTACCTTCGATTCCTGATTTGGGTGGTGGGGTGCAGAATTTTTATTGGGATTACAAATACAAGACATTGCTGTCATGCTTTTTGCAGTTGATGAGCTATACGTGGCCCCAAGGGTCACTTAACTTGTGTCACCTCCCAAAAAGGTGTGGAGAGGTCGGAAGAGAGCACCGTTTGCTCCCAAAACATTGACTGTAAACATTTGTTACAGACCAGAACTATGCATTAATAGGAATTCCTTCTCTGAAGAAGCAAATCCATCCTGGGATAGGTCTTTCCCTGCCAGTATCTTGCAGCAAGGGAAAGGGACAGTGATGGAGAAGAGAATTGCCAGGACTGAAGGGGGGCTTTTGTTTGTTGATGAAATGTTGCTCGTGAGGAGCTAAAGTGAGTGTCTGCCAGGGTGTCATGACTGCTTCCACCAACTTTTGTGTTGATGTGTAAACATCAGCTCTGCCAAATACAAACTTTTCTCTCTTTTGGAGGATTTGGAGAGGGGAAATGCTGACTACTGCAGGTATCACTAATGCTGATTATTGGCAGTAATAGACACATGGAGCCCAAGCAAGAAAGACCTACATCTTCCTGCATCTTCATAGTTGTTTCAGAGAACTTTAGATAATTGCATTGCAGGAGATTGTCACGCCAAGCTCCTGCTGATGCTGTTGTCAGTGGAGCTGTACCATTGTAGGAAATAATGGGCAATGGCTTCAGATGAAATGATTCATGGAGTAATTAAAAATTGTAACACAGATGTTCAGCCTGTACATCAGCTCTTGCAATAGATATATGCTATTTGCAAATTCCATTGAAAAAAAAATTACATTTAGAGCAGACTAGAATGAGAAAGGTACAGTTTGCTGGTAGGAATTCATGAAGTCCATATATTACTGGTTTTATTGACAAAGACATTAAGAAGTGACAGCTGACATCAGGCAAAATAATTTTGTATCCTCAAACAGAGATGAGTTAAAAACTAGTGACATGCAAGTATTAGGCACTGAACACCCTATGATAGTGTGGACATGTATATTTTTCTGTTTATGGCTTACTACACACCTGCCACTTTCCAGTCATACAGGTCTATGCCATGCAAACTCATATCTGAGAAAAACTATGTGTAAGAGGAAAAAAAAGCCCAGACTGACTGTGCTGTCTCTAATGCCAAAGGCCTTGGAAAAGGATCCCACCTGATTCTGTTTTAATTTCTATGTCCAAAATGTGTCACATTTATTTATAGAACTGTGCTGTATTTTCTTTTTTTTTTGACACAGAATAAAATCCAAGATCTAAACAAGAGTTTAAAGGAGGGGGGAAAAAACCCCAAAGCCACTTCCCTTCTATACCAACACTGTAAATTTCAATTACAGAAATGTAGTCAGATCAAGTGCAGGGCCATTTATTTCCTTCAGCTGTCGGTTCTGCAGCTTTTTGTTTGTTCTTGCTGGAGATGAAGAATGCTGCCTCCATTTTTAAAGAACTCTCTATAAACCACTAGTCTATCAGTTCTGATCCTGTGGGATTGTTTTTACATTAAAATTTGTACTGAAGACACGAGGACAAAGAAGAACCCAGAATCAGGCCCATAGCCAGAAATGTGTGAGAACTTAAAAGCCAAGCAGAATAATTGGATCTTTGCTAACAAACTGACAGAAACTGTCATAGATAATCAGATTAACGTGGCAGAAAGCCCTGAAAACAGTGACAGAGTAATGTTCATTTCTTACCCACAGGAAACTTCGAGTTGAACAAGCCAAAGAACAGGCTAGCTGTGCATAATGTCATTATCAAAGCCAGAGTGATGTTTTCTGTCACACCTATATCTCTCCCTTAAACCTTTGGAAGAAAGGCAACTCCTGCAAGTGCTTTCCAGAGGAACCTGGTTATTTCTTTCCGTGCCCCCTGCCTTTCCCGTGCCACCCTCCACAGCCACAGCTGCCTCCTCATTTTGCACTGTGGCCACAGCCAGAGCTGGACCACCACGAGTGGCAGTGGCCATCTGAACCTTCTCTCAGAGTGATGGATCCTGAAATAGCCACAAAAACGGGAAAGTATTTTTAGCACAGCTGAGCATGTTGGAAAAGCGTTCTCCCAGAGCTGTTGTCTGCTGATAAGATATGTATGCAAAAGGCTTGCGTGACGTATTTGATTGGGCCTTTCAGAGGCAAAATTAAGATAGGCTAGGGAAGAAGGAAAGGGTGAAAAAAGCAGCAAAAAGACAAACATAAGCCTATTTCCAAATCTTTTCCCTTTAGATATCCAGTATAGTGATAGCAAAATCCTAATTCTCCAGATGTGTATTTGGGGGCGCTTAATGTGTGAAGAGACTTCTTCTCTTTAAGCCTGGGCTTTGTGGGAACCTGCATTCAATTTCTTCAAACTGCGTCTGTTGTCTTAGGCAAATCACTTTAATCTTCCCCTGCCTCAAATCTCTGTAGTGTAGCACAGATAGATTAAGTTTACTGCAGATATCCAAATTATCAATGGCACAAACCCTCCAGGAAAAGACTCCTTTGATCTCGCAGTAAGCGAGAAGCTAATGAGACTGAGCACGCAGGGTAAGTGCTGCTGTAGGTGTAATAAAGCTACTGGAGAGCTGGGAAGGAGAGTAACTTTTCCTCTGCATCAAGATTGCATTTTTTGGTGGAGGGATGGTGGCAGTCCAAGCTGGGTCCACGTTTGTGTTTATGAAATGTCACTACATTTTTGTCAGGCTGCTTACGCACACGTTCTGCTGTCCCTGCGTTCCTCGTGAGTTTATAATGCATCCTCCTCCAGCGACCCAGCAGTGATGAATTCCCTCTCCTCCACATCGTTTCATCTCACTGGTATTTTACGTGGCACAGCTGTGTCACACTTGCTGCTGCTGGAATAAAATGTGCTGCTTCTGGCTTTCCCCTCTTGAGGGGCTGACCCTGCTCTGGGCGACACCTCCCGGCTCAACTCCAGGTCGTGGGGCCCGGGCTGAAAATTGGTGGGTTGAAACCTGTGGCCTGTGTTGTGGAGGATGTTGGCTGCGGAGGTCAGAGTGCCTTGAAGATGTTCAGCCTGTACATTCCTGGCACTGAGGTGTTGAGGATTGTCCTGACTGAAGCTGGAGCCCCTTTCAGCAAAGCTAAAGTACTTGAAGAGTGGAGAGCATCGCAAAGTTGCAGGCTGTTATTTCATGTATTTATTTTGCTAACTCTGCTGTCACTCTGCCTACATAATTTTGATGGAGCTTTGTTAAGTGCTGCCTTTCTGTCCTTTGTCATGCTTTCTTTGTATTCTGAGTGCTGAGCAAAGACACAAAGTGTTTGGCCATATCCTTTTGTGGTGGTTAGGCACGCTGTTCAAAGACTGTTCCTGAGAACAGAGATGATGGAAAATACATTTATTTTCTAGTTTTTGCTATACAGTTACTTTTATTCTTGATTGACAGGGAGATCCCTCATTATTCATGAATGGAGTTAGAGGACTACAGAATAGTTAAAACAGGAAGGGATCTCTGGTGGTCATGGGGAGCAACCCTCTGCTTAAAGCTGGGAATCTATTTTGTAGAAATACTGAACTTCTGGTTAAAAAGCAAAAGGGGAATTTTGAAGATGTACGTTGACTTCTCTTCATTAGGTTTCTTTCAGCAATCTCTGTATTGCTCTTTCTAGTGAAAATCCTACAGGTATTTTCTTATTTAGGTCTTTTTATACTGTTCTTGCTAGTTTGCTCAGCTAATGCTTCCTTTTCCTGCTCTTTGTCTATTTTTTGGTAAAAGTCAAGCTCCTGTAGGGAAAGGGCTAGTTGTTACTCTGTACAACATCTAGTACACATGAGTTTTGATTGTGGTTAGATTGTAGTAACATTACTCTTTAAAAAAGATGGCACCACCACCTGCAGACGGGCTTTTCGTAGGGATGCTAGATACTAATTTTCTGTGACAGGACTGTAGTACAGGATGTCCAACATCCATCATAAAATGTTCTCTCTTGAGGCAATGAACGTTGGTGATATATAGTCACAACTGCCTCTTGTGCATGAAGGAAAATGGATGTTAATCGTGGTGGTGAATAATGACCCCAGGATGCATCTTAGGGAAACAAATGTGTGTTATTTTGTTTGCTTTGAAAATGGTCGTATTTGCCTCAATAACAAAATGCAAAATGCTACAAAATAGGTCTGCTCTTAGAGGCTTTTCTGCTACCCATCAGAGGTCCATTACTGTGTTGTGGTGGTGTTACGTGAAAAAAACAAGGTATACAGCTTATTGGATCCCTGCCTATGTCGAGCACTTAAATGAAAATTGTGTGCCAAGGCAACTGCAGGCAGCTTGTCAGGCTGAGGCAAAGCCCCCCTTAAACATGTACAAGTTCAAACAGGCTTTTTTAATATGCAAGTGCTTGTAATTGCAGTTTTCACTAGCTGCTGACCTGGTTCCTTTGCAAAGCAGGACTCCTACAAATTGCTCTGTGGACCAGAGGTCTCTTGGTCTAGGCTTGTCTGCCCTCCAGGAGAAGGAAAGGCATGTCAAGGCCCCTAGGCACAAGAGGATTTGATGCTGCAGGTCTGCTGTGCTGCAGCAAGTGTGTTCCAGACTTGGCAGAAATTGGGGTATCAAAGCCCTATGGGGTCACCCTCACATCCTGAAGTTCAACTGGGCTGTTTACTGGGTTGGTCTTTCCTATATATTAAAAGTATACAGAATAAATTAGCAATGCCAGAGAGGTTGCAAATGACCTTTTAAGCAGCCCTAACCATCAGGGCAGTCTGAAGGCTTAGGGTCAAGGACTATGAACTGTTTTGGTTGATTTTGACTAGCATGGATCACTAATGCCGTATGTGAGCCTTTGTTTTGGTGTAGTTTTATTTCTGTCCTCTGAAATGATTTCTGCTTTGAGCTACTGTGTAGCACACAGATTAATGTGTGACCGAGCTAGGCTAAGATCTCTTAAGGCTCTGCCTACAGCAGGAAAAATAGGTTTTGACTTCCTAATTTAAAAAAAAAAATCACTGGGAATCTCTTTCAGTGTTTCGTATTTTCAGGCTTTGAGACGTTCCTACATGCAGTTTGGGTGCTGGGTGCTGCTCAAACACAAATAGACAGGAAAGTTCCACACCAGACATCTACCTAGGAAAGGCAAATCCAGGCAGCTTGGTCAGCAATCTTGCAGCTGCAGGTGGCTGAAGATGGAGTGATGCTGTGATCTGAGTTGACAGGACTAAGCAGATGTGCAGCATGGCTTAATTACTGGATGCAGGGGGAGAACCGTGCATGCCACCAACATAAACCTCGCTTTCAGAAAAACTGACTGGCAGCAAGAGAGGCTAGCAAAAAATAAAATAAAATGGAGAAGTCAGAAATACAGAGCCACCACTATGTGAGAGTGGGATTTGCTGGGTTTGTTTTTCGGTTCTGATTCAAAGACGCAGCACAGATCTTCATCTTCCTACGCGGACAGCTGTGTGTGCCTCAAATCTAGCTTTATTTTAAGAATAATCTCTTGGGCTAGCTTTTTGCTGACCAGTCAGAATTTTACTTAGGCATATATCAATTTCAAGCAGACTTTCACTGAAAAAAGTTCCTGGATGCAAAATGGCCCAAAATGATTTCAGTTTTGAAGAAACACTGATTTTACAAGAGGTGGTATTTGAAGGACCTGAGTGTCCATCTGAGGTGTGCAGCCCTCAGGTCCTCCACCTGTTTCAGCAGGCTGCCCCTTGATTATGGATGCAAATGCCCCAAATTATGGATGGCTTCGTGATGGGACTCTCAGCCTTTCTGGTTGGAGCTGCCACCATCTCTGTTTTTAATATGCAGGGCTCCAGCATAGAAGTGCCTGATGGAAATCAAGTCCTTTGTGTGGGATGCAGTGAGCAGAGGGGTCTGAACTCTAATTTTCTACCACTCATCCTTATTCTTTTGACTGTAAGCTCAGTTTCTTGTAGGCTCTGTTAACGTGTGTGTACACAGAAAGAGATGGCTCCAGGAGATGAAACACACAAACCCTACACCAAAATAGTGAGTTTATCTGAGGTTAAAGGTAGCACAACTTTTCAAAGGGCCATGTCTTCCCTTTCCATCTTCTTCCCTTTCTTTTACCTGGCTTTTCCTCCTTTCCCTGCTGCTGTCTTCTCTTTCTCTCACCTTGTATTTCTTGTCTTACGTGGAAAATTTTGCAAGCTCTGTGTCATCGTGGTGAAGAATAGAGAAAAAATAAATCCCAGTTTCTTTCTGCAGGGTGAAAGAACAATGTCCCACCACTTCAACTGGTGTTCTAGTCAGGCAAAAACTAAAGAACCTGCATATTCAGAAAGCAAAACAGATTGTAATTATTACTCCCACTAAATACAGTAATTTTTCACTGCTGCCAAGCACATCTTAGAAAATTGAGAAATTATTTATTAGCACTTGTGAATGAAGAATGTAAGGAAATAAAATATTCCTTGGCGTGGCCCAGCAATTTTAATAAGAGGGGAGAGAAAACAGAGAATGAGAGACGAAAAAGAGCACAGAAGAAAAATACTCTGTTAGGAAGGAAGATAGGATTATGCCTTTTAGCAGTGCCAGTGCTGACATAATTAAGCTGGTGCAGAGCCTGGTTGGTGAGCAGTTGCTACAGAAGCAGGGGTGTTTTCTTTGTACCAGGTCTTATTCCTTACCAATGACTTTGCAGAGGTGGAAGCAGCTGCACAAAGCCTCCACAGAAGAGCTGGGTGAAAAGCATGGAGGGGTGCTGGGGAACAGTGAATAGAGCTGCAGAAAGAGTGAATTTTAAAGTCAGCAAAATTTTAACACCTTATTTTAAATTGGCAGGCAGGATTTGAATAGTTCAAGGCTGATTAATCTAACAGACTCTGTCTGCAAAAGCAGGGGCGTTGGCAGCTGTACCGACTTTGGGTTTCCCCCCACCTTTTTTCCCATCCCAGTGTCACAGTGAGACCTGACCCCACTGCTAGCCAGTCTTTGCTTTGGACAGCGTCCTGATTATCCTTTTCTCCCCAGGCTTTTCCTTATTTTTCCCTGTGTTTTTTTCCTGTAACCCAGATGAGTTTAATGGCAGGGTTCAGAGCAGGGCCTCAGAGTGGTGTTCCTTGGCAGGAGTGTGGCATGGAGAGGTGGGTGATGCTGGGAGGGAGGACAGCCAGGAGCAGTGGTGCTGCAGGAACACTTCAGTCACTGCACCGTGGCCTTGGAGCTCTCCCAGTGACTGCTTTGTGTAAAGTGGGAGTTTCACAGCTCTTCCTTTGGTGCTGGTTAGAGCCACTCTGCCGGGAAAGGAGCCCTTTTTGCACCTGCTGTACCCTTCACCTGCTCGTTCCTGTCTGTGCCCTTCAGCCATCCTGCTCCTAGGCCAGCCTGCATTTGTGTGGCCACACGGAGAAGGAGACTGGAGGAGAGTTCTGACTTGGAAAACCACTCTGAGTGAAACAATGCAGTATATGAGTACTGTGCCTCCAAGCGATGGCACAGGCTCCTTATTTATCGTTATTCCTGGTACAATTGTAATTTGTGCCACAAGAGAGAGTGTCTCATTGTTACCCAACCTCTGTCCTTCTCCAAGTGCCTGAGTAACACATCCCTAGAGCTACCACCTGGCTCAGACTTCACAGGGCTCCATAACAAGGTTTCTAACTGAGCATTTCTTCAGAGAAGAATATTAGATTTGTTTCCAGGAGTGTCTGGATTTATCTTACCCTGAAACCTCAGATACATACAGTAAACGACTATTCGGAGATTAAATTCATCATCCTTCCCACTACCATGCAGCTGAAAGTTTCTCCTCTGCGAGGAGATGCCTCTGTGCAGAAGGGAAGCCACGTGGGAAGGGGGAAGACTGAAGTCTTCTCTTGGTCTGAGGATGGTGAAAGTAGTGAGGGTTGGCAGAGGGCCAGCAGGGATCGTGGTTCCTCAGGAGGTTCCATCTGCTGTGGATCAATGCAAATGAGTAACAAAGAGGGTCCCTGAAACGTTAAGAGCTGGAGGGACTGCCTCCTCTCTCACCTCAAGCCAAAATCCACAGCCCCTCCTTGGCTCAGCAGCAGCTTTAGGAAGCTCCTCTTCTTCCTCCTGCCTCACAGCGCTGCTGTGCAGAGCCCGTGAGTGGCTGATGTTCTCTGCTTTCCTGAGGCGTAAAATGCAGCAGCCCAGAATGCAGGCAATCAGGGCCAGGGCAGAAATGCCAAAATTAGTTTGCAAATGTGTCAATTCATGCATTTTTAAACAGGTGTCAGAAAGGGTGGCTGTTGTTTCAGAAGGCGTTTAATTGACATTCCAGTTTGGCTTGTTTTAATTGCACAAAAATGCAGTGAGAAGAAAACCTGTGAGTGGGAGATTAAATAGGACAGTCTGTCTGCAATAAAATGGAGCTTCCTTAATTAAATCTGCTCAGAGTTGCTGAAATTTTGTCACTTGTTTTATTTCACCATTTAGTTTCTGGGAAGAGGGGAGGAAGTGGGTATGTTCACGCTAGAATAATTTATTATTATCATCTTTTGTAGATGTCTAACAGGCTGATGTTGCGGGGTAGAGTTCCTGGCAGAGAAACGGTTGAGTCACAAAGGCTTTAAGTTTTTTTAGAACTTCTGCACAGAAAAATCAGGAATTCTTTGAATTCTCAGCATCTGCGTGCGTCGTATCCGAATCCATGTGCGGGCTTTGGAAATGCACTTGCTGTTCAGCAGTATGGACTGTAAAAACTAAAGAGCATGACCCTAATCCCTGGCTGTTGCAGTGATAAATTCCCTACTGTTTGCAAGGGAATGCCATGAATCTGCCAAGTCCACCACTAAACCATGTCTGTAAGTGCCACATGTACATATCTTTTTAAATACTTCCAGGGATGGTGGCTTAACCACTTCCTTGGGCAGCCTGTTGGAAAGCTTGACAAGCCTCTCTGGCAAGAGGTTTTTCAGAATATCCAGCCTAAGCCTCCCCTGGTGCAAGCTGAGGTCATTAGCTCTTGCCCTGGTGCTTGTTTCCCCTGAGAAGAGGCTGATCCCCACCTTTCTACAACCTTCTCCTGGCGTCAGCCTGTTGAGTTTTTGCCTTTGGGAGTGAGGTGGTTTTTTCCCGTTTTTTTATCCAGAATGTGGTGTTTATGCTTCCATAGGTGGAAACCAAGAAATGCAGGTGAAATTTCCATAGGCCTCACATGACAAGCAGCACACAATGAGTTGGGTTAATGGTACCACTTCCTCAGGAGCAAGCTGGGGACTTTGGCTGCTGCAGTTGGTAATTAGGGATTTCAGCTGTTGTGCACAGAATGAGCTGACAAAAGGGTAATTACACTGCAGTGCATTAAAAAGCAGGTACTGCACGTACAATTACTCAAGAATTTGTGTGTGTGTTCTCTTAGCTTCATAGTCATCCCCTAACAACAGAACCAGGGACGGCTGGTGCAGGGTGCTTGCCAAGAAAAGCAAATTAGGAGGGTTATTACAAACCAATGTTTTCCTGTGTTCAAAGCCAAATTTAACAAATGCTCTCTCCCTCTTGAGAGGGGGAGTAAGAAATGGAAAGAGAACCAGAGAGTTGAATTTCTGAAAGAAATTAAAGCACTTTGTTTATGTCTGTATGGTTATCTTCTGCCTTTGCTTTGCCACTATTAATATAATAACACAGCAGAACGGCAGTACATGGAGGAGTCTCGGAAAGCCTTCAGAATTTATTTCCATGTGGGGTTTTCTGACATGCAGTGGCCATGTCTGTGGAGCTGGGTGGGAGCACCAGTAGCCTCTGCCTTAGTGTTTCAAACTGCAGCAGCCAGGCTGTGCAGGGGTGGGTGTCCCTTGCCTGAGCACTCTGCTGCCTCTTTGTGCTGGCCCTCTGCTGCAGGGCTGGTCCCATGAGGGAGACTGGGAAGCACCAGCATCTCAGTGATGGATGTTGTTAGTTACCAGAAGCACTCTTGTGTCTCTTATGGCCTTTTGGTTCTGGCATTTCATCTGTTTGGTGTCTGAACTGGATCTTACATTCTCATTTGGCGTATGCTGTGCAATGTCTTCCTCTGTTACATGCCCAGCCCTTCTCCCTTTGCTTTATGGGGACAGCTCTGCTCCTGCTGCCAGGAGGGGTGACTCCCATTTCCTCCTCCCCTCCTTGTCATCCTCATCCCTTGAAAGGGTCAGGAACATGACAGCAGCTCTGTTCACTTCCAAGATCATTCATACGTGGGGCATCTTTGCCCATGCAGAGCTGCTGGCACAGCTGAGAGGCAAGGCCATCTGTGTCAGCAATGACAGTCAGTGTCTGTGAAGATTAATTTGGAAGTTCCCATTGTCAGGACCTCTCAGCTGTGGTCCTGTGTGTCCACTGGCAGCAGGGTGTTTTGGTGGTGGTCTGGCAGATCACCTTCTGGTGAGTGACTCAGGGCTCGGCTGGTGCAGTGATTTCAGGGCCAGGGCACTGGGCTACTGTGCCACGCCATCGCCCCACTTCCCTCCAGCATGGCAGTTTGGGCATAGCCTGTCCCCCTGGTGTTTAAACTACTGGGATAGTCAAGACAGAGGCTGGTTGGATGGAGAAACTCATGGTGCTTGTGAGCATATTCAATGAATATTCCTTTTCCTGCAAAGCAGGGCAGTGCAGCTTCTCAGATCATGTGAAAAGGTGAGGAGCTCTGGGCTGGGTTTTCTCACCAGCTGTGATCACTGACCTGAAGGTACCTTCTTGATGTTTTTCATGAGAAATATATAAATTCAGCAAATTAAATGTTTCGAAGGAGACCAACTGCTTGTGAAAGGGTCCTCAGCAAGGCAGCAGGCAGTGCTCTGTCTCCCCAGCTCAGAGAACAAATGCTGCTTTCCTGAGCAGGAAGGGAGGATGGAGAAACATCCCCTGCAGTTCCACAGGTTTTCAATCTGCAAACAGAGGTGATCAGGACTGACTGCATCTAAATTAAAAGGGAAAGTGATAATAATGTGCTGGTACCATGATGGGTGCTTCATCCCTACCTGGGCAGATCAAATTAGCCTTGCAAGGCATCGCACAGCAAAACACTTCTGGGTACAATACACAGGAAATGAATTTGTAGTTGCCTTCTGTAGAAAAAGTTGAGGGCTTTGGACCCTGGAGATCACAACTTGTACATGGTTCCTCCTCTTTTATCGCACAGAGGTGTAAAGGAAAAGGAGGGTTAGTCTTCACAGGCACCACATCTGACTGAGGACAAATTCCTGGAGGAACTGTACTTCTCCAACGTGTGCTTAAGGTATGACCAAAGAATGGAGATGCTGACATTCTGTTTCCTGTATCCAAAAAGCTGCTAAGGATTGTTTCACCAGGAATGCAGGGAGAACAGCAAATACTACTGTGATGGCTTAGAAGGGCATTGTTTCCAAATGCAAGACACACGTAAATGTAGAGAAAATAACAGACTAGTGAAATGCTTGCTTGGTGGTATCTATCAAACTTCCCCCAAAACTTAAAAACCAACACTAGAATTTTATAGGCTCAGGGAAAAGGATGCTGACTGGCATGCTGCAACAACAAAAAAAATAAATGCAGAACTTCTTTGTAATATAGATACAGGTGTAAAACAAAATTCTTTTCTCTGTAGCCAAATAAATCACAAAGAACGAAATATAATAATTTATTGTGGGTACATGAAGTTTTCACAGAGAGTAATTTCCATCTGAGGGAAAGTGCTGCTTTATCACGAGCACAACAAGAGTAACAGTGAATGCAGATAAGGTCATCTTTTTCCTGGTGGTCCAAATTGTGTCTGCTGCTGTAGACATGGCAGTGATGAGGATCCTGCCTGAGCGAGGAGCCCCAGCTGCATTCTGAGAAGGTGGCACTGAGGATAGGGGAAGTCTGCTCGTGCTTCACATCCTAAATTATTCATCTAGCTCTGCCTGCTATGTTAAAATTGTAACGTTATTTCTGAGGTCTTCAGGCAGGCACATTGCTCTGCCATGTGAAAAGCGTTTGTTTCTTTCATGTTCTTCCACTCAATCCCACTTAAGAAAAGAAAACCCCAAAAAAACCAAACTCCAAAAAACCCACCAAAAAAACCCCAAACAAACAAACAAACAAACCCAACCCCCAAACTTACAGCTCAAAACCATGGAGATTTCTATAACCGGCATTAGTAAGCTACTCCCAGCTGTGTTTTCTTGGTCACACAGCAGTTACATACTACTCCCCTGGCTTTCTTGACATAGAAAGTCTTTTCTCTACAAGTCTGCATTGTTCCCAGTGTTG
The DNA here is from genome assembly GCA_013398015.1 of Oreocharis arfaki. Lineage (NCBI taxonomy): Eukaryota > Metazoa > Chordata > Aves > Passeriformes > Paramythiidae > Oreocharis > Oreocharis arfaki. The sequence continues at coordinate 496,722 of VZRR01007165.1, read as the reverse complement.
AATCTAATTTGCATGTGCTCAGATACAATGTTGTCCCAAAAGCAGAACTGCTGGAAATTGGGTTCTTAAGAGAGCAAAACACTTGCAGCAGAATAGCAAAGATTTTATCTGCGTTTATCACGTTAGACTTTGCATCTTCATAATGGAGGAATCTTTGCTGATAAAATAAGAATGTTATTTCATTATTACATGATGAAAGGCTCGTGGAGATGCTGTTTACTTGAATCTGGCACAGTTATCTGAAAATCATGGAAAATTTTTAGTGCAGTATAATGATTCCTGTGGCATCCTCACAGTCCTGTTGTCTCCTGTATCCAGTGAAGATGGGAGTTGGTGTGAGGATAGGAAATGCTTTGATTAGACAGGAGGGAACAAGATGATGCTGATGAAATTCCTCCAGATCAATAGGTCCTGGGTTAAATATTGCCATGAGATTTGTCATTTCAGTGTCTCTGCAGACTCAGCTTGTACTACACAGATTTTTTTTTTTTTCCTAGACACGTTCTCAACTATTTCCTGATCAGGAGAGTTTGTAAAATATTTTCTTTTTTGCTCTCCTTTTAGCAAAGGTTTAACTTTTAGTGCAATTATATAACAGTAACCAACATCTTGATGTGTCCTGGGCCATAACAGCTTGCCACAGTCCATCAGCAGGTTTAGTTTAGAGGATACAGAGGAGGAAAAAGGATTTTAAACAGTTGCTTTAGTGAAAAAATGAAAGGTCTCATTGGATTCCTTCCTTCCTTCCTTCCTTCCTTCCTTCCTTCCTTCCTTCCTTCCTTCCTTCCTTCCCTCCTTCCTTCC
>VZRR01007165.1:392494-495772 GCA_013398015.1 Oreocharis arfaki | reverse complement strand
CCTTCCTTCCTCCCTTCCTTCCTTCCTCCCTTCCTTCCCTTCCTTCCCTCCCTCCCTCCCTCCCTATCAAATTAGTTTTTCCTGCTCCTTGTACTTCCAGCCAACCAGCCTTGGATCATTCATGTGAGCGAGACACATTTGCATTTAACAGTTGTGTAAAAGAATGAGGGTTCCTCACCAAAGGCACTATAGAAAGAGGCAATTTTCCTTCCTCAGCAAGAGTTGGTGAGTGGTTTAGACAAACTGGCTCTTGCTAATTCTGAATCTCTCTAGAGATGGATTTTCACCCTTCAGCAAAATGTGGAAAAAAAGTTAATATTGTACAAAATAAACTTTCTCTTCTTAATATCTCTACTTCTTCCTAGCTCTCTTTCTGCTGTCTTTGGGTAGGTTAGATTCATTTCAATCAGAGATCTCCAGTAGAGGTTATAAGGTTTCTTTATCACAAACATGCAATTTCACCAATAATTTCATTTCTGGGCTACTAAGAACCAGCTTCTGCTGGATCTTATAATGACATCCAACTGCCTGGTCATATGACTCTGCAGGCTGCTTCTAAGCTGTGTTTTTTATGTAACTTAAAACAGAATGCCACAAATTTGAAAAAGGCTTAGGGAAAAAGGTATGAGAGTGATGCTTGGGGAACATGACTTAGAGTGGGAGATTAAAGAAGCTTGGTCTAGTTAGTTTATCCATGGGAAGGGAAGGAATGACTTTGGTTGTGGTCTAGAAGAACCAACACTGATAAGAGACTTCTGATACTCAGTAGTGTTTTGATCTCAATATTTCTCATTCTGTTAGATCTAAGGATTTTGATGCTGAGTTTAATATGCAAAAAAAACCATTCTAGATAATTAATCTCTGTAGATACTTAGGGAAGTAGTGGATTCTTCCTCACTTGTAAGTCTTTAATTCAGGAATACCTACCTCTTTTATACACGTTTTTCTTTTATAAGGCGAAGGAAAGTTGATACAGATGATGCCAAGAATTTGTGTAAAACTGTTATGGCTCAAGCAGAGGTTTAGGCTTTAGGGTTAAGATAAATTGGTCAGCGTTCTCTGGCCTGGGTTGTGTAAATGATCATAACAGAGGACAGAATGCTGCCTTCTTTCCTTGCAAAAATAAATCTGAGAATATGATCAGTAAGTAAAGTGAGTTGTTACAAATCAAGGGGTGCTACTAAGCAAAGAAATATTGCAACTACATACATTGGGAGAGAAATGACCAAATAAGGATTTTCACATCTTGTTCCCTTCTGTCTTAGCAAACCTTGTCAATTCCAGTGACTGCTATTATTGAGCCGATAATGGCCAGTTGTGCTTTATTGTCTCTGTTAACATCCAACCGTGGTGCAGGATTAAATCTCCCAGGCTGGTGCTGGTTACCCTGTCAGGGAAAGGCCAGTTAGCCCAATGATTCTGCAGAGATTGATTAAGCAATGCATCTTGACAAGGCTTGCAACATCGCTGCAGAATAATCAGGCCCCTGGGAACTTTAAAGATCACCACCACAAGCCTTGGATTCCCTTGGGTGTATTTATCACATGGGATCCTCTCCATAGAGTGGTTATTAATATACAGCTGTTTGTGTTAGAAATGTTTCGCTGCTACTGGTGTGGTCCCTTGGAGCCCTCATCTGCCCTGTTTGACTTACTAGCAGAGGAGACAGTGAAGCCACACTGCTGGCTTTAAATCTCTGCTTCTTCAGCTTAATATCGTTTTTCATCAGCACCCAGGTACAAGGAGAGGTCCCCATGTTACCTATCTCATCGAATTTACACTGGAAGTAAAAACAGTGGCTCCAGCAGCAGGGCTGTCAGGGATCAGTGGCCCAGCCCTGACAAGCCATCTCTCCCTATAAAGCAGTCAGCAGATGAGAAGCTCTCCTATAAATGACCTGAATAAACGGAGATGCCCTGTCAGCCACAGCTTGTTTCCCGTGCTCTGCCAGAGACAAGAGTTTGTGGTGCAAATCTCTCTTACAACCTCAGTCCATTTCTGGGATGGCAGAGAAGAAAGGAAAGAGCCTTCTGTACTGATGGCAGGAGGCTTTCCAGCTGCATGCCACAGCTGTGGGCTGCACGTGCCAGAGTGGGGCAAAAAGGACTGCAGCAAGGTTTCCTCTTGTGCTCTCTTTACCCTTCACTTTCTACACATACTTCATGTGATCTGCCCTCTGCTCTTGTCAAACTTTCTGGAAGGTGAAGCTCAAGTCAGCTACTGAAAAGTTCATGTGCTAGAATCTTGTTTCTCTGCTTATTTTTACACCTTTTTAGAGCAGAAGGAAATAGCAGGAGTGAAACCATCCGTCTTCATGTGGGCTGATAACATGTCACATGAAGAAAGTCATTGGCAGAGCTTGATTAGTTTAAGCACTGGGGTCATGTCACTTGTGTCTTTGTGGCTCCTGGATGGAGCAAGGCTGCACAGGCAGCCCAGAGCCTGGGCAAACGATTTTCCCATCTGTCTGCAGAAAACCTCTGTGGACAGACCCTGAGTAACTCAAGCTCTTTCAATTAAAAAAAATAATTGGGATTAGCAATTAGCCCGTCGTTTCAGTGAGCTTTGGCTGGGGTTGAAGACAAGTCCGTATGCAGTACCTGGGAGATACCTGAAATAGATATGCATGAACTGCTGCTCAGCAGCACTAATGAGGCTCTGGAAAGGCTGCTCTGGCATGGCTGCACTGCTGTGGGTTCCCCCAGTGCCCTGCTTCCTCCTGTCCTGTGTGGATGCCTCTTGGAGCACAGTGCAGGAAATAAAAGCCCTGTGTAAGCAGTCCCCATTCATGCAGATAATGCCGTTGTCATCGCTAAAATGATTTGTGTGGTGTAAGGCTTGAAGTTTGGTCAGTCTTTTCTCCTGATGTAGGGGTTTTGTTTAGCTCTTCTAGAGGAGTTTCCAGATTATGCACTAGGAGGAAAGAACAGGACAACAGACATCTGAATTTTCTGGAAGCTGGAATGAGTATCCCAGCTTAATAACTGATTACTTTTGCGTGTCAGTCTGTGTGAAATCTCCCTGGGTGAATCAGGAAGTCCCTGTACACTCAAACTACAAACTTTTCACTTGTGTAGACACAGGATTTTGCACACAAAAGGCAAAAATCTTGAGAGTCAAATCTGAGAATCTTCCTCACTTCATNGTGGGTGGGTGGGTTTTGTTTGTCTCTTTGTTTTTTGAAATGTCTGCAGTAAAGAAACTGAGAGAAGAACTAAGAAAACAGACTGTAGAATACAGATATTATTGAGGCCAGCTTTGTAGCTTAATCAGATTCAAATAATAGAATTTAGCAGTGTTTTGCTCACTATTGCATTGACTGGATTTAAGATAGTTTTACTGGAAGGGAGGGAATGTTAGAAGTGGATGATGTAATCTTAAACTGTAATAAAATGTTAGTTTAGTAGCACCCCATAAATGAGAATGGCCTTTGCAAAGCCAAGTTAAAGTGTTATCTATTGAATAATGATGCAGTGAGCAACTATTGCCTTCTTGCTCTTAGCATCCGTCAGGTTAAATAACTTCTGCATCAGTCATTCTGCATCGTGCAAAATGTCATTTTAATAGGGCAGTGACATGGGATCAATAGTGCCTTCTTTGAAAATTAATTGTATCTGTCTTGTGCTGCTTGCTGGATCTTCAGGAGGTCACAAATAAAGCAGAAAGTATTCAGGGTAATACAAAAAGTGAATAAAACTGCGTTTCGGTAGTAGTGTTGGAATATCCAACATTGGGGAATTTGCTGTCCTGAGACAATGGCCTGATCTCCTTAGACAGGCCTAGGTCTACCTAAATTAATTATTTACATGTTTGCTGGACATGCCTGCCTGGAGAAAACTGAGGAAGACTTGTAGGCAGTCAACAGAACTGGTGTCGTCCCGGCACAGGAACACATGGTGGATCTTACTTCAGTGGGAAGACACTCTCACGTCATTCGGGTGAAACAGGTCCAGTGAATCCATAAATTAACTGGGTGTTGCACAGATGGTAAAAAAGGTCTTTAGCCATCCACCACGTTGGCACCATCGCTGCCAAGCAAGTGACTTCTTACAGTCTCTTCCTAAACTGTATTCTGCAGCTCAGGGGCTCCCACAGCTGAAGGCAAAACTGCCAATAAGGTTAATATCTGGGTTGGATGACTTAATGAAAAAAATGTGGGGAAGGATGACTTAGACTATGCAGAGGATACAGAAATACAGTAATTAAAAGAACTTACACTTTCCCTAAATTGCTGCGAATTTATAGCTCTGCAAGCTGTAGGGAACTGGAAGCAGACATGAAGCTGGGTGAAAGGGAGCTTCAGGAAGCAGAGGAATAGCACAGGCACGAAGAAAAGAACCTGCAGGAGAAAGAGCTGAATTACTGTAATTAAAGCATAACGTATCCTATTTTCTGATAAGTTCTTACTGATTTTCACAATGTATAAAACTGAGTTCATTTTTATTCATCCAGTGGTATAGCCTTAAATACCTAAAGACGTTCTTCTATCCTTACATTCCAATAATATTTCATCTTTTTATCTTTTTCTTACTGGTAATGACCATTGATCAAGTTCAGAGAGCACAGTGCATTTATTTTGACCCATGATAATATCTGTGGATGCTGATTCATGTCATCTTCATCATCAGATCCCATAACTTTTCCCATAAACAGAGTAAATTGATCCATTTATTTGAAAAAAAAAAAAAAAAGAATTAAAAAAGGCACTGGTGGTTTATATCTTTAAAAAATGGACGTGAAGTCTCCAGTTCTTGAAGACAAGTAAATATTCCTGGCTGTAATAACAGACAGAAGTTCAGGTACAGATTTCCAGGAAACCACACCAGGAACAGACATGTACATTCAAGCATCTGAAAAATGGTGCTAATAACTGAAAAATCGAGGGATAACTTGTACTCGGATTTGGTTAGTCTAAAACACCTTTACCAATCCAAGACTGCACACATACCAGACACAGGTGTTTGTAAATACATGTATATGGTGACAGCTGGGCAAGGGGTGGAAAACGTGGACATTCCTCTGACAGCAGTGGAGAGTAGGGGACCCTGAAGTGCTACATGTGAGTGAAAGCACTTCTGGATGTTGGTTTATTTGTTTAAAAACAGATGCTGTGGTGTTGCCTTTATGTAGGCATTGCATTCAAACCAGAAATGAGCTCCAATGGAGCGCACTACTGGAGGTTTTTTGAACTCCGTGTTTGTTCTGAGAACCAGAATGGGAGGTTTTAGTTGTTGGGGTCACTTCTGTGTGGAATTTCTCACAGCTTTGCAGGAGCAGAGGTAGAATTAATGTTTGAAAGCTACCTGAATGAGCAGAGCGAGGGTGTGCACTCAGCTTTCAGATTCAGGCTTTCTCTCCTCAGAAACTCGGTTCTAAATTGAGAAGAGGATGCCTGAAAAGGCTTCTTATGTTATTTCTGTGCTCATCATTGCTCTCAACATGTCGGTGTGATGAAAGCCACTATAGAAATGTAAGATCATTATGCTCATTCTTGTTTTCCTCGGTATGGAGTGAAAAGGAGGTCATGGAGAATGATGCTAACAAAAATGACTGGAGAAAGGCGATTGAAACGCAGCTATTTGACTTCTAATGAACATTGTGATGGATTAGATTGGAAACAGGGTATTTCCTTGCTCTGACTGAAATGACTGCTGACCAGGACACCACAAATAGTAAGAGAGAAATGTCAGTGCTGGGTCCACGTGTAGCATTGTTTTCCCTCATCTTCTCTGGCAACGTGATAATAAAACACATTTATAGAAAAATCAAGAGTAGAGCCATCAGTGATTTCCCCCCATCCTGTCCCACTTCCACAGCTCTTACATGGCAGTGAGTTCCCTGGAGTCACATCTGCTTCCTGCTGCTGTCAGTGCAGGGTCTGGTGAGGGGAGCTGGCAGAATGGGCTGCTGGTTTGGGCTCTGTCCCCACCTCGGACCCTGGCTCGAGCCTTGACCTTGGAATAGCCAATCCTTCTCCTTTGCTGCTGTGAAAAACCTGTAGTGGAGTAATTCTGAGTTGCCTTGCAAGGCTGTCAGGGGGTCTTAATGAATATTTGCAGAGCACTTTGAGACCCTTGAATGAAAGAAGCTATAAAAATGCAAGATGTTATTATTTATTTATGAAGGTCCTTTGGGTTTTGGCCAACAGCATGAATTGTTGACATTTAATTATTGAAACAGTATGCCTATCAGACCCCTTATGGTAGGAAGAGATAAATAATGCAGAAGACTTCAGAAAACCTGGTCAATACCCTCTTGAGATCTGAAGCAAATATACCAGACACATAGCTCTAGCCTAAAAAGAACTGAATAATTAAACCAAGGAATGAGATCAGTTGTTTGGAATGCTTTTTATAATTTGTGCACAATGTTCTACAAATTATTTATTATTAGTCCATTCCTTCCAAGCAGCCTTTTCTAAATAAATACCATCCAGCTTTGCCTGTAAGAGTGTCTTCATTGGGTGATTGTATCAAGGACCAGTGAAAATGTATGAGCATTTTAAGTTATTTGAGCAATTACAATGTTTCTCCCTGGTATCTTGAAGTGTTAAGGGTTTCTTTAAGAAAACCTTATCATAGAACCAATTAATACTTTTAAATATGCAATCAGTCATTTTCATATGAAAAGAAAAAAGGATTTAGATGCTTAGAATGCTTTTGAAGAAGTTGCCTAGAAAGAAGGAAGAGTCTGTGCAGTCACATTAATTATACAGTGTACTTTAGATGATGTTTTTCATCCAAGCGTGGCAAAGTTTTTGCCACTGTTGAGGCTTAATGTCACTGCAAGGCAAAGTACATAATTTACAGTACTGATGGATAAAGTGAGACACTGCTGTCGTATATAATTGCTCAAATAACTTAAAATGCTCAAATATTTTCACTGGTCCTTGATACATTCACCTAATAAAGAGACCCTTAGAGGATCTCAGGTGCACAGCAAGGAAACAACAAGAAAATTTTATTCTTCCTCTCCAGGGAATACTTTCTTCTCTCCACACTGTACAAAAGCATTGTTATTAGCGTTTACAGAGGATTACTGGAAGGGAGAGAGACTTCAGGAAACCAGCACACCAACACCTTTTGCCTCACCTTCTCATTTGCTTGCTCGTTTTAGCGCCTGGATTTTGGAGGCACGAAGATACGTAAATAGGTGCAGTTGAGTGACTCCAGGAAGTTCAGGTTTATCTGATGCTGTGCTGCAGGCTGAGTAAATTTGAGATTAGAAGTCCTCCATTCCATGGCAGTGCGGTGACGCGTGGACGTGATGTTAAATGAAACCTCTGACGGAGCAGTGGGATTTTCACAGTGATTTGAATTTGAGGGGCTTTTCTGCCAACTTTCTTGCAAGGCGTTAATTCAGGATTTTATCCATTCCAATAGATCATAGTGATTTTGACTAATTTAGAGCTGTTCATTAAATTAATATATTCTGACTGTCGTTTCAGGTAGAAAGAATACTTCTCTTTGTTTCCAGGTGTGTCACAACTGGCTGTACTGAGGGAATGATGCCCTGTGCAGCATCATGCAAAGGGAAATTTGCTGTGCATCGATTAAACAGCGTTGTCTCAATAGCATCTCGCCTCTCTCTGGCTGTCTCTTGTTAAAGTACTGACTGTGCCTGCCCCTGCCTCGGTTATCAGATATGACAAGCTCACAGCCCTAGGTAGTGTGACTCAGAAATAGTTGGGGAAAGGGAGAACAGCCAATTTCTGTGACAGCTGTAGAGGAGGATTAGTAAATTCCGCAGATGTGAATGATTCCTTCCAGCAATGCAACTACTGAGCTAGAGAATACTGAAGGAAGCTAATAATTCAGGCTGAAAATCCTGTGGCTGGGGCAAGTGGTGCTGCTGGATGTTGCTCCTTATCTGAGTGGGGGCTGAAAGAATGAAAAATCACATTCACCCTCACTTTTCTCTTCTTCTTTCTTTCTGTTTCCTTGATCCTTAGATACTGTAGTTCGGGGTAACCATTATACATTTACATTTTGTATTTCCAATATACTTGTAAAATTTTGGAAGCAGAACTGAAGGTTATATTTCGCCTGACACCAAAAAAAAGGGTAGATGATTTGATGATTTCCTGAGACTGTTGAAGGGGTTTCCTTCGCTTTATATTATATTATACAAAAGGATACAATGAGCAAAAGACTTTTAAATTCTTATTGATGTGTTGTTCAGCTCAGTTTTGCAGTTAAGCTTTCAAAACATTTGCTCTGATACTTAATAGGCATTTCCCATGCTGCAAGTGTATGGCATTTTGGAAGAGTCTAGTTAATAGCACTGTTGACTTTGTCACCAAGCACCATGCTTAGTATGAAGTCCAGAAATTAAATTGCCCATGCCATAGACCAGGATAGTGGAATACTGAAAACAGAAACCATATCCCAAAACACATCCTTAAAAATCAGTGCGTTCTGGGATGACTGACAGAATGCAAAATGCTGCCATGATCACCTTTCTCTAATGATTCTGCTTAATAGCCTTAAAGATTAAAGACAATCTGAGGTGGGGAGAAACTGGGTGAAGGGACAGGCCTAAAACATGAATGAGAAGGTCTGGAATCAATCTGTGGCATTGACTTAGCTTAGTGATGCTGAATAAATCAGATTCTCTTCCTTTACTTTCTGTATTCATTGAGAGGGAGGCATGAGAATGTCTGTACTTGTCTGGGGCAGGGAGCCTGTGGCTGTGAAGTGCTCAGGACAATGTTAGCCCAGCTTGAATGATGCTGTGAATTTGACACAAACTTTAGGAGTGCCGTGGTATGGGGCATGGCAGGGGAGGCACAAAGGGGTTGTGGATATTAAAACTACTGTAGGTTCTGAGAAGCAAGGTCTTGTATTAATTTCTTCCTGTCATTAACTTGCCCTGTCTCACCAACATTTTCTGTAAGATGTGAAGTCATAGCTGATATTGATTGCTGTGTAGTCTGAAGATCAGTGTCAGCTTGCATTAAGCTGTAGTTAGACCTCTCCCCTCCTCCCCAGCCCTCCCCCTTCCCCTCGGTGCTTTAATGCCGTAAGTAGGTCATTGCAGAACTGGAAGCTGTATTTTTTCCTTCTCCCCCATGTGGTTGCTGGAATACATTTAATTGCAAAGCAGAGCATCAAAGCTGGAGTAGCCAAGCTCACCTCCAAAAGATAATTAGTGCATCTCTGTTACTGCAGTGTGCTGCAGGGTGAGCTGCAATTGGAGATGGATAAATAAGCTGGCATTCAGAGTCCTCACGTTTTTAAAAACAATTCCTCTTTGAGACTTCAATAGATGTGTGTTTTCCTGGGCCAGAGCGATGCTTGGATTCCCAGTTAACTGCTCTGATGGGTATATAGGGAAGTAATGGGGATGTGGATGTCTTCAGTGCTGTATTTTGGTGTATATAGGGAAGTAATGGGGACCTGGATGTCTTCAGTGCTGTATTTTGGAGGCTTGGCTAAAACATAAACCAGAAGTAGCAAACTGAGGCTGAGGATAAAGAGACAAATGAGGTTTTACTCAGAACTGTGTCAGGTGAAGTGCAAAGGGCCAGCTTCCAGCAGACATGTGGTGAAGCTGTAATACAGCCAGGGGCGCCTGGCATGCTTTTGGCACCAGCCCCGTCCCTGTGAATATATGAGGACAGCTGTTTGAAAACACTTGATTTCTGGATGTGTTTAACATAAGGACTAGTTAAGCTTTTGGAAGATTGAGATGGAGAATTGATCAAAGTATGGTTTGGCTGGAAAAGTTGAGACATACTGCTAGGTCTAAGTATAGGATAACAAATTAGGATATCAAGAGTCTCTTCAGAACTCTGCTAGGAACTTCCTAAATTAACTCCCTGTATGAACTTGTACAGTAATGTAGTTCCCCAAAGAAAGATTATGGTATTATTTTAAAGACTTTAGTAAATCATTCCACTTTAGTGATTATGAGACAAACTGATAAGCATTGTCACAAAAATCTTTATTTACAAACGAAATACAGACTCTTGATTTTGCCATTTTAAGCATCATACCAACATATTTTGGGGGGTTTGGTTGAGTTTGGGTATGGTTTGGGTTTTTTACGTGGGATAAACTTCCCCATCTTGGCCATATAGTCTGTCTTAATAATTGGACAGTTAAATGAAAGAAGTTTTATCCAGAATGCTCCCGCGGCCATAAATGCACATGTTGTCATTCGTCACTGGAAAGGGCTGTATCTGCAGGGACAACCTGCCACACATTAATACTGCTAATTAAGCTTCATTGACAGCTACAGCCAGAAGATTTTTAATCCAGATGGCTTCCTTTCAGGTCAGGAAAAAAATATACATAGTCCTAAAATTCAAAAAGTTCACTTTTACCTCTGCACAGCATGTTGAGCCCTCACGTTAACATTAAACGAGAGATTACTGAGGGCTTTTCTGGAGGCATCTGGGGATTTCTGGATGGGCTGTGACCTGTCTCAGGATGGGATGTCCAGAGGAGCTGAGGGCCCTGAGCAGAGCAGACCCAGGAAGGTGCAGCCCCGTGGGACTCCACAGCCCAGGGCTTTGCTCACGTTCTTCATCTCACCCCATGGACCAGAGCAGAGAGTTTGGCAGTGCCCGTCAGAATTGAGAGGGTGGGTCAAGTTCAGAGCTGAGGTGAATCTCCCTAGAACTTGTGCCAAGCTGGAAGTGACCCTACATGCTGTAACTCCTTGGAGCAATTGTATTAAGGATCTTCATATGGATCTTTATGAAGCTTTGGGAAAATGTGCATGCTGGCTCTTGACTGCTACACTTCACCCGTTTTCTGAAATAGGGTAGTGATTTCGTATGATGGGTTTTTTCTTGTCATGGTCTGCCTTGTCAAAAGAAGGCTGGTTTATTCACTTGCAGCTGAATACAGATTGAGAAAAGCAAGAAAGATTTTAGGCCAGAGTCAAAGGCACCCCTGCTCCACTGGAAAACGTTTAAAAAAGTGTAAACTATTCTCTCGTTTCACCCTCACACCAGCTTTGCTTTATTTGGACATAAGGCTTCTTAGTTCCTGAGTTTTCTGAATTGTTTTTCTGTAGGTTTCCAATCTACCCTAAATCCTCGTGGATATCCTTTTTTCTTGCCTTTTGACACCCTGTCCCTGGATCTGCTGCTATCTCTGCTGGCTACATGTTCCTTTTTGTGCCTTAATTTGCGGGACAGGGTAATGCTGCTTTCTTCCTTTGTAAACCCATTGAAGAGTTACAGCTGAAGAGTGAGCTTGCTGTCGTTATTTTTCCTTGCTGTGTGGGGAGCTCCTTTTCTGTGGCAGAAATAATAACACTTGTTCTTCATTAATTTAAATTACAAATTACAAAGCCGCAGCTCTGGGGTGCAGCACGCAGAGTCAGGCCCTGGGCTGGTACAGCTCAGCATATTCCACTGGAGGGAATGAAGCTGTGATTTACAGCAGATAAGCGTTTACAGCATCTCTGAAAGCCCTCTCCACAATCTGTCACCTGCTATTGTGGGCTCAGCAGGCAGGATGAGATAATAGGGAAGATAAGGAATGATGGAAAGGCTAGTTTCCTCCTAAAACGGGGAAAGGAGCTTGGTCAGAAGAGCAAGGCGTAGGTTAGTCCATCTGTGCTCCAAGGAGCCCTGGCTCCAGCCCCTGTCTCTACCTGTCGTTCTGGGCTTCTTGTGGTTTTTTCAATCTATAGGGTCAGATCTCCAGGCCAACCTTCTAGGCACTGGTTGATGGGAAGAGAGTGTGCGACAAAGTGCACTTAAAATGACCCCCCTGAGTCTGAGCAGCGTGGATATCCTTACCTGTGGGCCAGGATAGCTCCAAGATTTCCTAGGACAGCTCCTGCCTTTTCCACTGTGAAAAGTGAGTCTCACACTCCTGTTAAAATTTAAAAGTTTAATAAAGGACAATAGAGGACAGAGATAAAGCAAAATTACAGTGTGCTGGGTACCCTTGGCTCTCAGCCAAGAGCACACCTGCTATTGCAGAGACCCCCTTTACATACCTTTACTATTGCATCAGCCTAGTGCATATTCATAAACAATTATACATATTCAGACTTTCCCCCAAACTAATTTACATGTTCCAGGAACTGTTTAGCATGGGTCCTCCTCGGGTGTGCCTTTTTAGAGCATGTGTGTTTCTTGACTGTGGTTTTAGTCCGTTTTTATTGACTTTTTATTGACCTCCAGCTTGAGCTTTGGTCCATGGTTTCAGCAGATGGTAGTTGCTGATAGTTGGCATGTCAGTAGCAGGGGTCTTCATCATACATTCATTGGATGTTATCCTACCAAGCAGACAGTGCAGTTACCACAAGCATAACTGTATCAGCTATTTCACTACTATGTCTAAGTCTAGTTAATAACAGAAATAAAGGCATCAGTTATTGTTACAAAAACTGTCTCTTTATAGCAAAGCTACTTTACCATTCTACATCTAGCATCTCTTTAAATGTTTGCAGAAAGCCAGTATTATTATATGTATTTATCACACCACCCAGAGCATTCAAAGGCAGCCACGCTGGGGAACAGCATTGCCACGTCCCCATCCCTGGCTCCGTCCCTGGGCACGCTGGCAGCTGCAGGACGGGCAGAGGAGGCTGCCTGTGTTGGCTCTGAGCTAGCTAGAAAATCCTGCAATTTCCCTTGCTCTTTGCCTGGTTGGAGCGGCTCAAAAAGAGCAGATGGCTTTAAGTAATTTGGTCAGTGCTGTTTTTATTGTTCATTCCACTGTAGAGCTCGCACATGAAATCCCTGGTTTGGCCCTTGCTCTATAGATAGATTTTGAGAGGAATTATAAGCACATTGTTGCAAAAACAAACTATTGAAGAAGGTTTTTGTATTCCTGGTTGTCATGGAGCTGAGATGTGTCACCTGCCATACTTTTAACTGAAACTTTCAAACTACTTCTTGGTGTTAATTTTTACATTTACTACAGGTATTTTTGAGGAAGAAAGTTTAACTATCAATAGTTTTTGGTTTTCAGCAATCACTTTTAGTACAATAGCCTTAGAAATATACGACTTTTGTTTATTTAAAGACAGGGGTTTTGGTTTTTTTTAAAAGCTTATTATGTGCTTTACCTTTAAATGCAATATTTTTTTCCCTACGGTGTGAAAACCTGCTCTTCACTTGTCTTCAAAGACAGAAAACGTTGAATGACATTATTCAGCAACCATTTTTGAAGCTGTGTTTCTTTATTTTCTATTCCTGTTGAGTGCCATGGAAAGATAATTATTATTTGGTAATACTGGCTGAAATGTGTAAGGTACCTCTGACAAGAAAGTGGCATTGCCTTTTCAGTGGGCATCAAAGAGAGGCTTCACCAATCTAATCTAACACCTTATCTAACTAATTTCCTTCCAGACAGTTTATTTCTTTAATTCAAACTGCAAAAATACCACAATTTCTCCATGTGCTTGTTCTTTCAGACATCTCCTACTCAGGTGACAGATCTCTCTTTCATAAAATTAGAGATCATATAAAAAGCTGCAGATTTCAGATCTTCCTCTTCAGGGAACTGCCTCTTGTGCCGTAAAGAAATAATCTGAAAATTATGTTTTTCCTGTGAAGTATAATTAGACCACTTTGAAGAAATTCTATTATGAAATAGGAAGCTGAGTTAGTGTACAAAATCACATTAGGTGTTTTCTTGAACTTGCTTAGAAGGCAAAAAGAATTATTATTACGTGGAAGTTGATGTTACAGCGTTGTTGTGTCATCACCTTTTTTTCTGAGGTCCTATAACTAAGGCTGAGCTAAGCATTTTAAAAAAAATTAATATTTTCTTCTCTTTAGTCATGCAAATAATCCTTGCTGCATATTAAATCTGAACTTTTTCTAGCCAGCGAATGTTTTGGCTATCTTGTTTTCCATGCCTGATACCCATTCAGTACAGGAAGTGGAAGTATCAGAAATGCAACAGGAAAATTGGATGAAGAACTGTAATAGCAGAAGAAGTATCTGAGATCACCAGCTGAAGATTCCTTATTTACCATATTAAGCTCAAAATGGCATAAATTGGAGCCTGACTTTTGATCCTCAGCCTACTCAGATGTACAGAAATCTGTTTGAATAGACAGAATATTAAAGTGCTTATCATACATATATATGGCACATTTAAAATAGGTCGATGCATTTCCTTGGCTCTTGGGGGTTTTTTTTGTGATCTTGGCATTAAAAAATATACTTTTTTTTTAATACTAAAATTTGCATTCCTGAGTCATCTCGAGCTGTGCATCTCAGGCGTTGTTTTATGGATATTAAAAATGTTAACTATGTTAAATTCACATAGTTTTTCCCCTCCCCAGAGTCTAAGGAACGTAAGCCCCTCTGAAGTCAGCAGGAGAGCTACCAGAATATCCCTGGCAACTTTAAGTATCACCCCTGACCTTTAGAGGTGCACTGAGGTCCACTCTGAGACACACAGGGCTACGTGTACCAAAACTCAATAGAAAATTCTGTCTGATTTTTGTACATGGTCAGACTTTGCCTGCAGCATAAATGTAATCTGTTGAGGCTGTGTTTAGAAGGCTGACAGAGAGACCTGGGTTTGAAGTAGAGAGTTTTATGATCATCTGGAGAAAGTTTATTCTGAACTTTTCTCCTTTTGGGACATAAAGCACTTTAATGCTGCACTGATGCTGCAAACTTCCTTTTTGCTGTCTGTTGGCTCTGCCTCTTGATAGGGATATGGAATTCATAAGAAATGTTCCCCACCTGCATGAAATGTAAACCATTTAAAATGGAAACCCACATCCCCCTTCCTCCTGCTGGAGGCCTGGGAGGATACTGAGAGAGCAGGCAGTCTGTTGTTCAGTTTTGGGAGAGGTAAGAGATTCTCTGTATTAATTGCTCTTCTTTGAAACTTTCTTTTGTGACTTAATTGACTTGCTGTGAGAAAGGAGCTGGGGTTTGAGGTTGAAGTTAATGCTGGTTTCTACTGACCTTTGATTCACTTTGGTGCTGAGAGCTGAACGTTATGAAACAAATTTTGGTTGTCTCCTTTTTTAATCCCATAAAAACAAAAATACTGGACAAAATTTGCTGCAGCCTGGTTGTGTCTTGTTCTCCAAATGGTTACAGAAATTTGGTATCTACAAGTGGAGGTGAAATTGGTAGGGAGGTGCACTTTTAAATGCTCTGAGGAGTATAACAGGAATGCAGCAGTCCTTGGAAGCAGTGATTTATGGTAACCTCAATACAGTCAATTTAAATCTTCCTGTTTACTCCCTGCACAGAGCATAAAATGCTGTAGGCTCTGCATAATGCACACTTGTTCAGGTTACTTCGTATTCTGTATCGTTGTTGGGTGCCCTCATGATCATCAAGAGTTTGACTGGGTTAGGGCTGCGTTTTGGGGATTTATGTTCCCCTCTGAATGCAGGCTCCATTGCACGGTATTTTCCTCTATAAATGTCTAATGAAAAATAGAGCGTTCTAAAGTCTTCATGGGCAAAAGATTTGGGATCTGGAGACACACTGCTCTTTATTTTTTTTTTTTTTTTCGAGTTGTAACATGAGGATGTGTAAGGATCAGGAACAAAAAGGTTCAGAAAGGCTGAGAGCAGTCACCAAAGGATGGCAAAACCTGACCTAGATTGTCAGTTTATCCTTTTTAGTTTCAAAACTTACATTTTTAGCTGCTAAGACTTTCTTCTGTCAGATTTTTTGGGGCTTGGGGATTTGCATTTATTTTGAACTAGTCATCTGAATACTCTTTGTGGTTTTATGGGGATAGGCACACACACACATATATAAGATGTTCTTGACAGATTTGCTGGGTTGTATGACATCCACTGTTTCCTGCTTTTCTTTTCCTTCTGTGGTACAAGTTGTTTTGTGCTGTCTCACACAGGATGAATTGGAGGTGACAGTAAACAACGAGCCTGACTTAGTACCTTGTACGTGATCTGAGGGCAGTGTCGATTCCATCTTTCACGGATTTCCCTCAAGATCTGTACCTCAGCCTCAGAAGTGCCAGGGCTAAAAAATGCTTCCTGTCAGAACCAAATCCCTGTGCACGATAAAACTTACAGATAGGCTTGCAGCAAACTACATGAGAAATGAGTCGCTTTCCACTGAAAGTAGAATAAATTTGGTCAGTTTAGTGCAAAATGGAAAATTTCTTTCCAGTTGCAGAAATGCCTCCTCCCACCCTTCCTGCAGAGGGAATCTTTCCTTGCAGGTCCGAGTGTTACTACCCTGATTTACCATTGCCTTTCACCCTGGGATTATGATATGTGTGCAGAAGCTATATCTCTTCTGATACGTCAGCATACACCACACCACGTGCCATGGTGGCACTTCAGTCCTGGAATCGGGAGTCGTGTTTTTAGCTTTGTTGTAAAAGCCTCGCTGTTGTACTTTCTTAAAAAGGTGCTCACCTTACTGGGAATTGAATCCAGATTCAATCCAGTCCTACGTATGCAATAGTGTGAATGAATATTAACTGACACTGATGCATAATTATTATGTGGAGTTGACAGATAATTTCCGTGGAGGAGCAGGACTGTGTGCAGTTGAATTGCTGAAGGAATTACATGGACAATTATCATATATTTTGGGTAATGAAGAAATGCCAGCTCACTAAATGGATGTCTTCTGAGTAAACAGTTACGTTCATTTCAAACCTCATTTATATAATGAATGATATGCAAACTGCATTTGGGCTATAGTAGATACAGCTCAGGTCACCAGCTAATTTAAAATACATATAAATAATACAACTCCCTTGCAGATATAATTAGCGGGAAGTACCAAATTTGGAGCCTCGGGTCTTGAAAATGGGAGCCTTAACTTCAAAAACTGGTAAACTTATTTGTCAAATTGCTGCACAGCTTACCCAAGCTTCTGCTGGTCAAAGGAGTACGTTACTCTTCCCACTTCACGAGATTTTCCACCTCCTTTCTCCACCTCCTTGACCTCAAACTGTCTTATCCTTTCCCCCTGAAATACAGTAGGCTCCTGAGGTCATTTTTTCCCCTTCCCAAAGTTACTAACTCTTGTGGATAGGGGCCACTTCAATTTTAACTCCATCAGGTGTTTCACAAGAACACCGATTTTTCCAAATTGTACCCTACCAGAAATGGTGATAAATCGTTTCAGGAGCCTTTTCAGGCTGTGGAAGCAGCTGTCCCCCAGACAGTCCATGACTGACTGATCCCAGTGCACAGCAGTTCCTCCCAGGGTCTCTCTTGGTGATTGCACGTTTTGTCACCAGTTTTTCTCTCAGCTTTTCATGGATTGATCATCCTTAGCAAGTCAAAGGCAGCCAGTAGGGTAGGGGCTGTGCTGTGTTGCTGCAACATGCAAGCAGATGCTCTTGAATTTTCTCATGTTTCTCCCACTGTTTCAGATGAAATTCTTGGAATGTCAGAGCATTTTCTTGCTGACAAAGAAACAGAGCACATCCGTGTATGCTATTTGCAGTACAGCAGACTAGGCTGAGATGGAAACCTTTCAAATGGCAAAGTTCTTAATTCAGTCTTTAATTACTACAGGAAAGGCTTAAGTGCATTACTTAAATAGGTTTAAGCTTCAATGTGTTTTTTGAATTGACAAAGGCAGAGAATTGAATTTTTTTCTATTTAAATGAAAATTTGCACACTTGCGTTCTTAGCAATTAGAGCAATTACAGAATGAAACTTGCAGTGGTTATGGATGGCTTAGCGTTCAGAGGTGCATGCTAGCTACAAAAGCTGCTCTTGGATTTGAATATTGAAAAGTGTGGAGCTATTTGGCTTCAGGATAAAGAGGAACCATTAACAAGGACAAGAAATCAGTATGGGTTTCAGTGGGGAAAGAGTGGGAGCTGAGGCTCCTGGGCTTACCTGACACCTAGGAAGTTGCTCTCTGTCCTTCCTCTTGTTTGGAGGACAGGAGGAAGCATCTTCCTCTCCGCTTTCTCCTCCTTTTTTTGCTCTTAGGGAGCAATGCAGTGACTGGGGGTCTCTCCTTTCCCTCCACCCTGTCTCAGTTCTCTCACCTCTGTGGATGCTGCCAGTGGAATTTGCCTGCCTTGCTCGGGTTGAATTCCACCACGTCAATCATCCTGTGCGCAGGAAAGAAAGAAATCACTGTGAAATGGGTGGTTTGATCCACCTTTCTTGATTCCACTGAGACTGGGCTAAAGAAATCTAGTTATTGTGGTTTCAGCTCTATTATTTACCCTCTGTGGGGCCTTTAACCATTTATTTAACTCGTGGTAGTTTACAGACAGGCATTGTTTTACCTTCCTGTCCCCTAAGCTAGCAGGAGGAGGTTAACACTGGCTGGTGCTAACCCCACCTAATGTACTTGACCTCTCATCAACCTGTGTGAGCACAGAGTCCTATTTATCTCAATTAAAGAGCGTCTGTCTGGCTTGCAGTTCCTCTAAAGCACCAAGCAAACAAATCCTTCACATGTCTTCATTACTGCTCTGCCTGTAGAACCTCTTAATGGGGTAATTGCCACAGGAGCAGAGTGAACACTTTGAAATTACAAAGGGCTTTTCTGGAACTCAGTGTTAATAGTTAATTAAGCTAAGTAAAAATGTCATTCAGTTAAGGGCATAGGTAAGTTTAAGAGATTAAATATTGCCTTTTCCTCTTGCTTTTTAATTAAAATCAAGTCCCACCGAGGATCTGTGCCTTTTGGATCCATATCCATCCCCCAGCAAAGTTCCTGTCCTTCCTTGCACCCTGCTGTAGACCACTGGCATCATAGTATGGGATGTTTAGCCTAGGAGCTGTTATACATTGCTTTAGACTTTATTTTCTTACTAGAAGAATGCTCCAAATTTTTGCCAAGAGAGCTGTACTGGGAGGGCTGTGGTAAGCAGGGAACCTTTCTCTCACCCTGAGTCTTGCTAACTAGAGTCAGCCTTGAGGCAGCTTGACCCCTGAAGACACAGGTACTGCTATTTTGGCTAAGTTCTCACGGAGGAGTTTGCCTGAACGCTGCTCTGTCACTCTTGTTCAAGCAGCAGTGTAGGTGATGTAAAATTAATAAGCCACATGAGTCATATACACATGATACTGTATTTATAGCAATCTTGAGAGGGCTCATTAACATGTACTTGTAGAAAAGTACTTTGATATTCTTCAGCAAAAGATACCGTATCACAGAAACACAGAGCATTTTCCAGTCTTGATATCAGCTTCAGTAAGTTCTTCAGTTTAAATTGCCTAGGTCTGAACTTCAGTTTAGGACCCTCTCCTTCGGGGTGGCAAGAGGGCTACAAGGCTGAAGTGCCCCAAAACTTCCTGGAAAACTGAATGATGGCCCAACAAGTCTATGGCTTGAGCACTTCCCATGTTACATTTGTACCATGAACCACACAGATTTTCTCATCTTCCCCACTCAGCTGCAATAGCAACAGTAGAGCCACATAATTAACCAAAAATATTCTTTCATTACTATTTGTTAACATAATAGTTGGGAATGTAGGCTCAGCTAGTGAACCAAAACATACTCCTCTGCCACGGAATTTGGAGTGGGAGGAAGCGTAGTGGGGGAGAGAACATGAGTACAAATTGCCTTTTCTCCTCCACTCCCATTTGTTTTCAGAACTGAGCTGCCTTCTGAAAGGGAGAGAGACAGAGTTAAGGGAGCAAATTGGGATTAGTCACTGCAGCGATCATGCACAGAGGAATACACGATTATTTCAGGCTGACTTTTCTTGGTCTCTTGTCAAAAAGCACTGGTTCTGTGCACAAAACCAGAGGAAGCTTCACAGAAGGATTTTCTGGGCCGCCATGACTGACATTAGGAAATAGTTCACAGCTGAAGGCTTTTCAAACAAAATTATTGGTGGGGCTGTCACGTTGCTTCAGGTCAGGCTCTTGTGTGTTAAGGGTGATGACGTCCTTTGCACTGAACAGAGGAGATGCAAAACCCTTATGCTTTTGGGGAGGAAAAAATGGAAATTAAAATAGATTTATTATCCCATAGCTGTGCTGGATGGCTGCAGTGCAGGCTGAAGGAGCAGAGGGAGCTCCTGGTAGGGCTGGAAACCTATTGGGCTGGTTGCTGGGTGAGGTAACCAGCTTGGTCTCCACAGGAGCAGCATCAATCTTCATCAGTCAGGAGCAAGGAAAAAACCCAACCAATACAGAAGAAAGAGAGAGAGACTGCAGAGTGCAACACACAGAAATTGGTTGGAGACACAAAAAACGTATGTTTCTGGTTTTTAAAAACTCATTTAAAAAGTGAGGAACATAAGAGCAAACCATATGCAAGTTTTATGTGAAATATGCTTCCTATTTATATAATTTTTAAATATATACATGAAGCAAATTGACAGAAGCTGTTGAGATTTATTACCAACCTCTGTATAAAGAAGGCATTCTTGATTATTGATGGCAAGGCAGTATCATTTACAGGGAGCAGTAGGGAAATAAGCAGAAACAGGTATTTGTGTCTCCTGCTACTGGCAGAATAGGAGGCGGGTAATGGGAAGGAGTGGCATCAAATAATGGTGGCTAAAGTATTGAGTGGAAAAGGATAAAACCTTAGTCTGTGCGGGATAGCCGGTGAAGGGATTCAGTATGAAAGCTGACATCATCAAAACACACAGGAAATGTATTTTAAATGTTAAGAGTGTTCAATTGAACTCTTAATTACCCACGGTAACAGGAGCCGGGATAAACCAAAGCCGGGAGAAATAAAACACTTAGAAACAGGGCTCTAAGAACACGAGCAGCGCATCCACCCTTGAAAACTGACAAACAAATGGGTGGAGGCAGCAGAGAGGAGGGCAGAGCCCGAGTGGCTGGAGCTGTGCCATCTGTACTTGTGGGCAGCCCTGGGCAGGCGGCCGAGCCGGGGCAGAGCAGAGCCAACGCGAGAGCTCCAGCACCTGCCCACAGCAGCGCTGGCTGTGCGGCGTGGGTGCAGCCTCCAGTGTCGCTGTTGTCCTGGGGATGGCAGGAAACGACATAGACTTGATAGAAATGGAATGATTTATTAATTTACAGACTCATTTATATCCCTTAGTTGGCTTGAATGGCGTACAGTCTTTGGTCATCAACCATGCACCTCTCTAGAATGATTGGTGAAACCATACAACACCCATCTGAAAACATTCTTCAGTCAGTATCATAACAATGCTGCATAACAATCTTGCACCTGCAGATAGTTTACAAAACTCTCTGTTTACAAACAGCATCCGTGTGAAAGCAAAGACTTTCACATAGACTCCAGCAAATTGCTAGGAATTGTCTCTGTAACCAGCTCTCAGTGTCCACACTCCGGTTTGATCACCCAAGAGCCCCGAGGAGCAGCGGCTCCAGGGGGTTATTACAGCAAATAATGCTGTGTCAAGCCCCTTATGCTCCTCCAGTTTCTGACATGACACACAGCCACTAAAATAGACCTTGCTGTTACGGACCTGGTGCTGCTCTCACTGCAGAGCAAGCCCTCCCTCTGTTAATTGAGGCTCAGAGAAATGTATTTAGCTTCTCAAATTACTGTATCAATTTTTTTTTCCTCCCTCCTCCCCCAGCTTCCTTGGTTTCTTCTTCTGCCAGAGATCACTGTAGCAGGAGAGAAGTCAAACAGCACACTTAATGCAGATAATTACTTCCTGGATGGTACTGTTTTTTCTTTTGGGTATGATGCCTGACAGTTAAAATTTCAAAGAAAAAAAATAAAATCTGAGAGGTATTTAATTAAATCCCTCTTAAAAAAATAAATCTGTCTTACCAGGACAAAATCCTTCTTACCTTTTTTTTTTGTGTATGGAGAGTCAAATCAATTAGTTCTCACAGTTGTAGCTTCTTTTGCCCTTTGAGGAGCTTTGTTTGAATTATAGTCATTATTCTATCTGTGCTCTTGGTCTTTCTCCCTAGCTCCTCATTCTTGAGCTGCTTTTGCTAAAGCATTCTGAAATTTCTAGGAATAGCTCACATGAAATACTTAAAATGAAACAAACCAAAACCAGCCATGTTAAGATGGGGACATCAAGTATATTCATAATAAGTTTTCAAAATAGAAGTGTGAATAAAATAACATGCACGTTTTTCAGCTTCAGGTCAAATAGCTGAGGTCTCTTAACAAACATAAATCGACATTAACACGTGAGTTAGCCTAGTTCTGCAGGAGCTGTGCTTTGGCCCATGGTATGGAAGCCATAAAGGCCAGATTTGTAGGTCCATGAAGATATTGGTGCCAGTGGGATTTTTAAAAGCAATAATTTTTATACTGGATCTTGAAATATCTTAAAAATTTTGGAAGTGCTTTGCAGCTACTGCCAAAACCTCTGCCAGTACCTTGCCAAGCCATGAGGCAAGTCAGACATTGGGGTAGTCACAGTGAGGGGTGGCACATTCTTGAGCCTGCGTGCTGAGATCACAGCTTCCCTGGTGAGGCATAAGGAAGGATGACCTTGCTGTTAACTTGGCACACTGGAACCTGAGGAAAACTGCCTGGATTCACAGTGGAATTGAAAAGGCGGCTTTGTTTCCATCCTCACATCTGCAGTGACCAAAATACGCTGTATCAGGTGATGATGAGAGCTGTAGGCATTTGATTTCATTATAGTCTTGGGCCAGATTGGGCAACAGTGTTTTTCTGACTTGCATCTGAATCAGATCTATTAGCTTTTTTAGGACAGCTTAGTAAACCAGCATGGTCTTTACTTTCCAGCTTCTGTTTTACCACAAGTGGATGCAGACTGCTTTTTTTTTGTGGCAGAGCCATTGTTTTGTGTGTTTGGAATTATTTGTAATGTGAATGTAGCAGCTTTCAACCAAGAATGGTGCCTCAAAGTTTTTTTTTTTTCTTCTTTGTTTTTTTTTTCTTTTTTTTATTACTCAGTTTTATGTGGAAGATGGAGTTGCTCTGTAAGCTCTTGAAACTTAGAGGCAGCACAGTGGCTCATGGGCTGAAGAGGCTTCAGTGCCCACATTACTGGGCCTGGGTTTTTTTTTTTCCTTAGCACTGAAAGAGGAGAAAACTTAGATTTGAGATCATACCTGTGTCACTTCATCATCATTCTTTGGATCTCAAAAGTCTTCTGTTCTTCCACAAACACCTTGTCAGGTTAGGGAATCAGTAATGAGCAGTGTCGGAGATACCAGTACCTTGTGTCTTGTAGCCGTGTAAAGAGGAAAATTCTGAGAAGTTCAAATACATCAGTACGAGGCACAGAGCCTCATCTGAGGGAATGAAACTGTTCTGTGCTCATAAAGATCTCTCAGAATTGCAAAGCCATCCAGGGCTATAAAGATGTAGCTGTTTCATTCTATTTCTGCTCTCCGTGCCTTGCGAACAATCGGTGTGGTGTGACTTTTTGATTTCACACTTGCTAATTGCCGTAGGTTCCAGGAGCAGGTGCCAGTTTTGTTTCACAGCAAGAGCCCTAATCATGAATGACTCCTTGGTGCTGCTGTGCACTTTCAAATCTATTCTAGGTTAGTGGAAAAAGTCACACTTTATGGCAGTGTGAGGCACTCGGAAAGAGGCCTTTTTTATGACAGAGGTTACGCCAAGACAGCGTATTGAGAGAATAATAGATCTCCCAAATCTGTATTCATCTGCACATGTTGTTTTGTACATAATGGGACTTTCATCTGGCTCAAGGAATACAGGACAAATTATTTCACAAGGATGATACGTCCTTGTGCTGTTTCTCCAGTGAATTGGACACAAATAGGTTTTCCATTACCATCAGTCATGCATGTCTCTTTTTTCCCCTCTTTCAAGTAGAGACAAATGGGGAAAAAAAATCCAAGATTTCCCCAGCTTCTGTTTTTACTGTGGCAAATACTAAGACATTACTGCTCTTTGGAGCATGGTCTCTACTCTTTGGGTCTAATTTTCTTATTTATGTAGACATTCTGCACTTGTGTGCAACTTTACGAGGATGTTGATGCTTTTCTCTGTCTGCCTCTTTGGTATGCAAAGTGTGAGAACTGAATGAAGAGCTCACAGGACTAATAAAGCGAGAAAGAAGAATACTGTCAAACTGATTACAGTTTATTCATAAACATGCAAATACTTAGTGCAAGCGTGGATGTTCACTTTCGGGTGCGTGCTGTTAAGTGCTTGCAGCAGCAGAGATAAGGACAGCAGGGCTCATTTTGTTGCCATAGGTAAATACATTTTTTGTTTATAGACTGAGCTATGCCAACTGATTGTGTTTATGGTCCTAATCTTTGTGGTAATTTAAGTCAGTCAGTTTTGCCTGGTGCTTGAACTGGGAGAGTGCAGAGTCTATTACTGCTGTTTCATTAAGCTGTGGGGAAGCCGTTGCTTGCAAATGACTTTTGCTGCTGTGAACTGCAGGGAGCTCAGGGTGCTCTTGGGTGATGAGTTTCTCCTCTGAAGCCTGGCAGGGTGGACAGAAAACTCACTGAGCCTTAGGTTTGTTCTGTGTGCTGTCCCCACTTCTTCCATCACTTGAGAAATCATCACAGAAACGTGCCTGGAGTCACAACAGTTGGTGCAACCTATTGTCAGCCACAAGAAAAGAACCCCCAGGAAACCCTCTTGCTGTTGGGGTGGCCATGACACACAGGCACAGTGCTTCGATTAAGGGCAAAAAGCGTTTACTTGAAAGAGACAGCATCTTTTATAGACTTCTAGGATGTTGTGGTTTGTGTTACACATCCATTGGCTACTAAATTACTACAATAAACTCATTGGCTTTATTAACTACAACATGCTGCTGTTGGTTACCTGTAGCATCAGTGTTCAAGCATTCCGAAAAATAACAGGTGCAGATATGTGGCTGTTTTTCTCCTTCTGTTGTTTAGATTTCTTGCTTCTGTTATTACTACATTTTCAAGGCTAGAAGCTAGTTGTTTTACTTTTCACAGGCTTTTCTCACTATTAGAAGTTAGCCATGTCCAACTTCAGGTCTGTGAAGCCTTCAGAGTAGCTGTTGGCCTCAACAAAACACCCGCCTTCTTCCTTCTCTGTTCCTTTAAATTTCTAAAGGCTGCTGGGAAACAGCTTGGTCAGGGTTGTACTTCTGTCCATTGGCTCTCTTGGCACCTGAGTTAGGTGGCAAAAATTGCATCTGAGTAAACCTGAGCTGAGAAACAACATTGTAGACTGATAGTGATAATAAAGAGCTTTCACTGCTGTGGGAGCACACTGGAGTGGAAGAGGAAGGGAAACTGAATGATGTCAGTAGGGACCTGGCAGAGAATAAGTAAATAAAGCAATTAAAATTTAAAAAGGCTATAAATAACTAAGAGAAACCACTCATTTGGCTTGGAGATGAAGCTGCTTCTATTACCACAGGGGCTCAGTGCTGCCAGTTTGCCTTTTCTTGCATCTTTCTGTTGTACATGTACGTGAGGGACCGTGATGTGAAGGTGGAGAGGTTTAAAGGTGCGCATTTAACTTAACATAAAAAATATCTTGGTGCCCAGTCCTGTTTTTTGAAGGATATTGTAGATATTTATGTGCATTATAGGACACCATATACTTTTACAAAACTTTCCTAGTGACTTTTTATGGTCACATTTAGGAAAAAAGAGCCACATCAGTTTTGTAATTCTGCAGTACAGGCAGGTATGCTCCCAGGATGATCATGAAAAATACTTTGGTTCAGTCATAGAGCTGGGTAAGAGCTTAGGCAGTGTGTGTATTGCATGAATTTGAATTGCAGGAGTTGGTGAGATCAGAGAGATTTGTATATTTGCAGAGCAGTTACTGAGAAATTACCATCCTAAGACCTGCAAATGGCAGTCAGACAAGCAGGCTAATGCATTTTTTCCTGGATTAGTGTAATGCAAAATGACCAGTGCTTATGTATGGAAGCACCACTTGCTGTGAATTAAATAGAAGGCAAAAGAAAAAAAATCCATGTCATCATCCTTCATCCTTATCCTTCCCTTTCACTGGCAGCAAAAACTCTTCATAAAATGGAAGAAGAAAGTTACAGCATAAACAAATACATGGGGAACTCATATCTAGAAGCTAACTAGGAAAGAAAATCATTATCACTTTTAAACTCTGCATATTCTTAAATGTCAGACTGATAGGATTACAAATTGCATTGTCTAGCAGCCTGAAAGCTTTTTATATTAGCAATGAGTTAATGCCTATGAAATAAAGCTCAGTAAATATTTACTGTGGTGTATGTCTGGGAAAGGTCATGTTGACTCATTTAAGGTCATGCTGTTTATAAATTCATCCTTTTCAGAAGACACTACAGAGGTTTAGCATCCTGAGTTAAAATGAGGAAACAGCATTCTGAAAATTTATATTTTTGTTTTACTGTCAATTCTACTGTAGGGAACAGACTTCCCGTTGCTGATGTCCACACAGCCTTTTCTCAGCTGATTTCATCTCTCAGTTTATTAAGCCTTCTCTTGCCTGGCTAGCCAATGTCATGCCCGGGGAAAAGCTCTGTCAGGTATTAAAAGAGAAATATATAAAAGAAAGCTAATGGCTAAAGTTTAATTCTTTAAATTCTGCACTCACAGGGTGCATAGCTGCCAAACCAGACAGAAATTTAATGTGTATGCTCTCCATACCATTACTGCAGAGCTACCTCAGCCGAAGATTTGGGCTGATGGATGTGTTTGTAGTGGTTTGTCTGCATCCCTCTCAGCCACTGAATAACTGCCAAGTGTAAAAACCACATGACCACAACAAGAAATAATAATTTCTGTGGGGAGAACACTAAACCTGCAGAACAGGGGTCTCAGCATCACCTAAGAGACCAAGACTTTTATTATTCTTTCAATGACTTTTTAGCAACCTCACTTCATCAAAGACTCAAACCAAGTTAGAAGGAAGTTTCAGGGGGTTATTACTCTTTGGCAGCTCCAGAAGAGAGACCTTGATCTCCTGATTAATTCTTTGTACTCAGGGCCTGCCTTTGTCAGGGAGGAAAAAGGATTTATGGACATGCTTACATCTTTTGCTGAGTAGGGCCTTCTGTGTGCTTAAAGTTATTTGCCTTGCTCAGTCATGGCCATCATGCACTTTTATGCTGCTGAAAAAGAGAGTAGCTAAACAAAATTTAAGCCTTATAATATCAATTTGGACAAAAAAAGGCTAGGAGCCATAATACATAAAAATGGCTTTACAAATCTGAGTTGCAGCTGCCATCATACCATACACAGCTGTTTCTGGTCTCATCTGGCTCTTGATGTTTAAATGGAAGGTGCACAGAGAGAGACAAGCATCTGCAGAAGGCAGCTTGTTTAAGGTTAAGTGGATAAATCGAATTCTTCAGACCTGTCTCTCCCTACAGAGTACAGAGGGAGCCTAGATGATAAGATTTGACTGCACGCCCAATTTGTGTGATGATAAAATGAAGCCACATTAATCCCACACTAAGTACAGAGGTCTCATCACAAAAGTTCTGACCAACGTGTCTTTAAGGTGTCCTCAGTTTGAGAGCAGCAGCATATTCAACCTTTTAGTAATACTCACAGAAGTGTGCAGAATATTTAAGGAAGTTCTTGTGACAGCACACAGGTAGGTCCCCATGAAACATAAATGTGTGACTGTCAAAGCAGGAGGAATTATTGCTTTCCTGCACTGGTTAAACACAGCTGCAGGAGATTCTGCTCGGTGAGTTGAAGTCACTAAGCTGGTAGGAGAGGACATTGCAGCAGAATTATGTATTTCACAAAGGGCATATAACACCCAGTAACCTGGATGGACATCCCTCTGTCAGGCAACAGCTGTCATTGTCCCCTGGCCAGTCTTCCTCTGGCCAGGTGGGGTGGCACTGTTACATCTGAAGGGACTTCCCAGCAGCTGAGGATCCCGGCTCCATTCCTGAGCTCTTTGTATTCACTCCTCTCCTTCACTTCTTTCCAGTCAGCCTCTGGCAGTTGTGCTAAAATCTAAATGCTTGATACACTACGACCAAATAAATCCTGCTGGAGCTATCCCTGCAGGGCAAGGTGGCAGTGACAGGTTCTGAGCTTTTGCAGCATTAGAGTTTGGGAGTGTTGATGGCTTCTGAGCAGCACGTCGCCAGCGCCAGCGTGACAGAGCGTTCTTCTATGGGTATGAACTTATCAGATCAGGACAAATGGCTGAACTGAGCCTAAAGCCACACTAGAAATGAATTGAAAATCAGGCTGTAGCCACAATTGAAATGTTCTGTGTGGATTTGCAATTGACCCTGTGCTGTACAGAGTTACAGAGCTCATCCCTTGCTGGTAGTCGGGGAAATGGCACTGTCAGCTCGCTTCCCTTTGAGCACAGGTTGGAGAAAAGCAAAAAAACCCCTGCCAAGCAAAACAATCAATCACACACACACACTTTACCACAGCAAATACTTTAGCAGGAAGAAATACCATTCATCTGCAGAAACTGTATATAAATAACAAGAGAAAATCTCAGCAGCTGGTCTGTTCATCTCTTGCCAGTTTAGAGAACACAGGAACACCGCAAGGTAATCAAAGTGCAGGACGTCAGGTTCCACTTGGATCTCAAAAAAAAATAAACCTGCACTTGAGCCTGAGTAAGCAATCTTTCAGGGATAGCCATAGCCACATTTTGGTTATGGCTCAGGAAATAAGGGTGGTAAGTATTTTCAAGCATGGAATATGAAAATTGGGAATCTGTATTTAGACCTAGGTTTTCCAGACCGTGCCATGACTCCTGTGACCATTGAAGAAAGGGTGGTGGGTGTTTGCAGCTTCTTTTTCTGGGGAGCTGAGGGGCAGGGGGTGATAGAAAAATGACCAGCAGTAAGGCAGACCACTTGTTTAAGGAGAACACCAGACCAAAGTGATATCAGCAGACTTAGATGGGGAAAAAGTGTACCCCACATCAGCCTCTGGATTCTTCATGTCACAAAACCAGATTTGGAGCAGGGTGGGGTTTTTTGGTTTGGTGGGGTCTTTGGGGTTTTTTTTGTTTGGTTTTTTGTTGGTTTGTTGGTTTTATTTTTTGTTTTATTTTTTGTGTTTTGGGGGGTTTTTGTTTGTTTGTTTGGGTTTTTTGGTTTGGTTTGGTTTGGGGTTTTCTTGGGGTTTCTTTCAGGTTTTTGTGGTGGGGGGGAGTTTTTTGTTTGGTTTTTTTTTGTTTTTGTTTTGGTTTTTTTCGTGAATGCATCCTAATTTCAAATTTCAAAACCTCTCTAGTAGTCTCAGAATTTTGAAGATACTTAAGAGCACTTTGGTGCCTAATCCCCTTTAAAAACACTTGCGGATATGGAACGAAGAGTTAGGATTCTGGGATAGCCCCTATCTACAAGTAAATTCATTGAGTCTAGTCTGTTCTCTTATTATAGATTATCGTGGGGGGGGCACAGAAAGTCTTGTTCTCTTCCACCATTTTCCCTTACATTGCTTTGTGATTATAAATTAATTTGATAACCACTTTGGTCTCCAATTTCTCTGACAAGTGAGAACTAGTAATTTCCTCCCAGCTGTGCTCTTTATAGACAATGCAAGTAGCAAAGCATTGCATTCTGCCTTTGAGAACCAGTTCCCTTGAGCACTTATGAAGGGTATATATGCACCCTATCCATTCAAAATTGAGGCATTCCCACTCCTGTAGCACCCACCAGGCTCAGTCTCAACCCCTCTGTCACACTCTCTGCCAAAGCACGCAGTATGAAGTTCTGCTGACTCTGGCCCAGTCCAATTCCTCTCAGCTGCACAACAGTACTGGAATAGTTTTCTCATGGAGCAACTTCAGTCTTCCCATTCTGTTGAACACCAGGAATTCTCTGTGTAGCTTCCTAGTGTCACCTTTCAGCATCAGCAGCTGTTCAGGAGCTGTTTCAGCATCAGAAGCTTCTGTTACAGACTTCCATGAGGTGAAATCCACAAGTTTGGAGCTGAAGGGCTGAACAGCATGAATGAATTTGTCCTTTATCACCAAAACCCACATCTCCAGTATTCCTTCTCATCTCCCACAGGGCACTTTGCGATGTAAGACACCTCAGAGATTATTTCACACCATGGAAGGAGAGATTTCCATCTAATAATTCAAATCCTTCAAAATCTACCTTAATTTATCGCTCGCTTGTTCTCTCTGCCTTCTCCTTCAGCCTTGTCGTGAGGTGATCTGTTCCTCCTTCCCTCTGTGGGCAGTGAACTGTAGTGGCAGGTGTTTTGCCCTGTGGATGTTGTGCTGTGAGAGCACTCACTCTCAATTGCTGGAAAATGTGTATATTCTTAGGAGAATGTGTACATGAAGTATATATTTCTCCTCCTTTCCCCCCACTTGTTCTTTTTGGAATTTAGCAGAGGATCCACCTAACACCTCCCACCTGGCATGTGTTCAACTCTGATCATTTTACATTGGTTCAGGCAGAAATTTGCTCTCGTCCTTGTCCCAGAGAACAAGTATTGACTGGAGAAAGGCCATTTTGGTGGAATTAAGGGAATTGAGGCAATGTGATATGTTTCCTGTGCCCTTTTTCATTTTCTGTTATTCACATGCAGGCTCAAGAGGGAAGATGCATTTTAATTAAAGCACAAGGTTCATCTGGCATGTGTTTGGCTACATCCACAAGGGATTGCTAAACTTTAATTGCAGAGGCTCCATAAAGAGCTGAGTTGGGGAAGGGAACCAAAATCATGTTTTCTTTCAGCAGAATTATGCCTTTTGACATAATTTTAGTACTGGAGAAAAGCTAAAAAATTAGAGTGGAGAGAAACTAAACTCTGTCTGCCTGGATGTGAATTCCTGTTGTATTTGAGGTGTACATGTGCGGTCAGGATCAGTAATAGGGAGAAATGCCATCCTAGAAGTCCTAACTTATTTTTAAACTTTGTTAACATCAAGGCCTTTGAATTTACCGTGCTTGGGTTTTGCCCTCTGCAGTTTGCACTAGAAAGATGGGCTAGAAGTATACATTTAGCAATAATTTATGAAGTATTGGACATGTTAACAGTGTGATACATAAGATATTAGCCTTACTGAAATTAGCATTCTGGCATCTACTTAATGCTGTCCTAGTGATGCCTTGGGTTTTATACTTTTATATNAATTGGCAAATTAACCCTGATAAGCAAATGGACCAAACCTATAAAAGTGTGAAGAACTCGTGGCTCGTCGTCCATCCTGGGGTCCATCTTGGCAGTAGCCTTTGGCTCCTCAGGGTGTGCCTTTGAAGGCCTTTCAAATAAATATCCGCCTTTGTTCCTGTCTAGTCTCTGTTTCTAGGTAGCCTCTCAAGGCCTCAGTAGTAGCAGTTGATTGTGTGAAGAAATATTTCCTTCCTGGTTATTAACTTCGGAATGGCAGCAAAACATGGTGGGCCGTGCATACCATGATGATGTTTGCTTTTAAAAACCCACCCTCATTTGTGGGCAGAGATGGGAAAAAAAAATACTTGTCCCTTTAAAGCTGTCTCCCAGAGCAAAGAAATGTGGAAGCTCATTTATAAAATATGACCAGTGGATTGTTATTACTGGCTTTTTGAGACTCAGAATAGCAACAGGGCTGAGGACACTATTCATAGAGCAGAATGCCAGAAATGATGTGTTAACCTGAATCACAAACCATAAATTATTGAGAACTGCAGCTTCTGCCATCTTTTTACGTGTTAAAATATTCCTTTTTGCATGGAAAATCTTGACTGTATGGATTTGCATTTTTCCCATGGAGTGTTTCTTCTGAAGAGTATTTATTAAGGGATGATCTTTACACAACCTGTGGAAAAGTACAGATAAAAACAAAAGCCCCAGAAATAAATATCCTTCTTTTCCAAAAGTCTTTAGATTTTTGTCACAAGGCTGTAACATTTTTGTTCACACTTTTGAAGATCATGTCACACAATCCTTTCTTCTTGCAGTCAGCACTCAAGTCTGTGGCTGCTCCAGAATTCACTGGAACATGTGGAAAGCTTAGGATATAATTCCCTAAGCTCTGTAAGGATGTCTTTACCTATTTTGTTTAAACTATAGGAGGTAATAATGATAGCTAGCAATTCCAAGGAAGCATATTTTGCAACACTATTTATTTCTTATGTGCCTTCTGTGGTGGTACCACTGCAAGACT
This sequence comes from Oreocharis arfaki, assembly GCA_013398015.1. Taxonomy (NCBI): domain Eukaryota; kingdom Metazoa; phylum Chordata; class Aves; order Passeriformes; family Paramythiidae; genus Oreocharis; species Oreocharis arfaki. Next base: position 463,893 of record VZRR01007165.1, on the reverse strand, counting down.
GTAGCAGAGGCCAAGATCCTGAAGTCTGGATCCTGGTCCTGTCTTTTTTGTAAGGCTTGGGCTCACTGCACCCAGTGACAGAGGACTGCAGGAATATTGCCAAGCTGAGACCATAAGCCTTTAGGCTGTTCAGTGCATTTTCAAAAGTAATTCCAGCCTTAGATGAATCCACAGGTATTCTGTCTGAAAAGGTCGTCCTGGCTTAGTCATTCCATTTAAGCACCTAAGATTAAGTAAGGCGGATCGTGGTGAGAATGAGTCATCCTGTGATTTAGAATGAAATTAGCATTATTGGCCACCAGGCCACAATATATCTGAGTGTAGTAGAATCAGTCACGAAACAGCCAATATTTCATCCAGGAGGTCTGGATATGGTGTTCAATATTGTCTTGCACTTGCACTGATGTTATTTTTGTCCAGCATCATGCAGTAGGTGATCATAATGGTACCTGAGAAGTAGATCCTCCTTAAGATTTGCTCCTGCTTTGGGATTTCGGATCTCCACATGGAAAATTCTGTGATGCTGCAGGATTTACTCTGTAAAAGCTGACAAAAGTCAGATTTGTTTGGGATTTTAGTTCCACTTGTCTAGCATTATATAATGAGATGCAGTTACCAGTCCTTTAATTTTACAGAGCTGATGAGTGTCCACAGCTCCTCTTAAAGTCAGCAGAACTTGTAACTACTTGCACTCCTGGTAATTGGGTTCTGGCACGATGTGTTACAGAGTGAGGCTTTGAAAAGCTGGAGTACCTACGATTAGGAGTTGTTTTGCGGCTTCGATCTCTTCCTCGTGTGTAAAACTCATTCTGTTTTATGGAAATAAACCGAGGATATAAACTTGTGAGAAAAAGAAGTCTGAGCTCTGCTGCACACCATTTATTTTTCTATTACTCTTTGAATATTGTTTATTTGACACATTGTGTCCCTCCTTGCCTCCCTTTCCTTTTTATTTTAATTGGGACCTGGTTATTGGCTGGAAATTCCACTAGCATGACTCATCCCTGCGCTGGAAATGACTGTGAACAGGCATCACATTGTGGGATTTACTTCCCCCCTCCTTTCTTTCTTTTTTTTTTTTTCTAAGTGCTTTATCGTGGCACGAGCTTGTAATAATAAACTAGGAAGGAAGTTGGAGCTAATCATTTGGTTCTGAATGCACAAGCCCTGCCAAATTTCCCCACAGGCATGAAACAGCCGCTCAAGCTGTGACACCAGCAAATTAAATCCTGGAGGTAGCTGACCAGAAGTAATGAAATGTGTATTTACCATACTGATGCTGTCAGTCTTAAGACACACTGGCTTTACAATCTAGTTAAGTGGGGCACGTTTGTCGCTTCCAGTGGTTCTTAGAGAAAATACTCAGGTTTTTTCTTAGCCTTCTTTTCAAAGTCACAAGCCCAATGCTGGCTGGTAGCCCTCACCTTGTACAACATGGAGAAAGGATGACCAGGATGTTCTGTTCTTTTAAAACACTGCCCAAGTGAAATCCGTATTCCAGAGGAGACGAATGATTTCGTCTTACGACACGTTAATTGCCAATTCTTTTTTTTTGATCTCTTATCTGCCACTCCAGTCTTAGAAGATGAAATTAAAGGATGAAAGTTGTTTCAAGAGCCAATGGATAATAAACAGCAGATGTCTCCCACAAACCATGTGTCCCGTGCATGCAGCGATTGAAAAGCCCCTGAGCACACAGGGGTGTGGAAGAGGGGCACATAATCACTGGGAAGGGACCACTCAAGAGTGGGATGCACCCTGCAGATGGGTAAAGGGATGGGTTGGATGGGGCACACGGCTGCTAAAGAGAGGGCCCTCAAAGAGTGCATCATGGCAGCAGTGGTTCCACAGCATCTGGACACAGGTACAGGAGGAGGGAAGCTGTCACCTCACAATCCCCACATGCTTAAGGTGATGGAGGACTCAGAAAAGGCTACTTACCCCAGACAGGTGTCAATAGCATCCATCTGAGAGTTTTATTCACCAGCAGAGGCATTCCTTGCTAATTGTGTGAGAGCTGTTGAAGAAGGCTCATAAATCATTTGCTGAATGGTTCTTGCTGTGGATTCAAGAAAACATTAAGGGGAAAAAATAAACGTGCAGTCTTCATTGTGGTTGATACAATTCCCATGGAAGAATCGAAAAATAGAATCACAACCCGTATGGGCATTCTCTGAAAGCATCTGATTATATCCTAGGAATGTCCATGACTCTGCAATTATATGCTTAATTTCCAGCTGTACTTGATTAGCATAGCAAATGATTTATAGTACAACGAGCTGTAAGGAACTTGCTTCGGACTGTTTGTTGGCACGTGTAAATTGGTTTGGCACTTTTGGCTGGTTCTACATAGCAGGGTAGGCACGTGGAGTTAGTACTGTGGAACTCAGTGCCAAGGCCAGAATAATTTTAGAGATAATACCATTCTTTTTCCTCTAGAGAAGCATTCAAATGCAAGTCTATGGAGGGTCAAAACCCACAGATACAGGAACTTCAAACTTAGGTAGAAATAACCTTGCTGAGTCCTTGCTCTGTCTTGGAAGACAACCATGGCTTCTGTGATAAAATAGTGCATGTGCTTTTGGAAAGCCAGCTCCTATGTGCCTTGCTTCTCCTGTCTTCCCACCAGGAGTGCTGAAGTAGGTTTGATTCCACATTTTCTTAGTGAACACAAAGTAGGGAGGAAGAAGGACTTCTGTACAAGAAGGACAAACTGTACTTGGTTTTGACCAGATCTAGGCATAATCCTCAGTTAAAAGTTTGAATCTGTGTGAATCCAAATGCTAGACTGGGATTTAAGGCAAAATACAACCACTTGAAATGTAGTATTTTGATCGACTCGAGGGTAAGCCTGTTGAATTCAGCTGAGGCTGAGGAAAACGCGTGGAAGCTTTTATGTAGTTGTAGTCTTTTATGTAGTTGTGCAAACCTTTTGGAACAATCTCTCTGCCATCTGTGAAAAATTACCCAGACTTCTGCACCAAAATATTCTCCCATTGATAACATTGGCAGATACAGTTTTAACAACTTACAAGTAATTTTTTAAAAGACTAATTAAAGTAAACCTCGAATCAGCAGCTGAGGTTGCATTGCCTGTATTTTTAATCTCAGGCTTGAAGCTGTCTAGACAGGTTATCCTGTTTGAGTTGGACTGATGACGTGCTTTGTGCCTTGTTCTCATGTTGGATCAGATGAGTGGGTTTGCTTAGGGCCTTTGTCCTGTGGCTCTGCCTGTAGGGTGGAATAACCTTAGGCACACTGTAAATGTCAAAGCCCAATGATAATCCCGTGAATTGTAAAGCCAAACTACTGCTGTTTGAAATCTTACAATCCTAGAACCAATTATTTGTTCTTGGTGGGTTTATTTTTGTTGTTGTTGTTGGGAGGGGGTTTTTCTGCTGTTGTTTTTGTTGAGGTGTTTTTTTGCATGCCAGGAGTTGGCAACACCAAAATGTGTGAATTTCAAGTAGGCATCCTGGTTCCTGCAGCATAAATCCCAGAAATACTGTTTTCGTGGAAGAATTCCCACTAAACAAAGCCACAAGAAGACAGGAGGTAGCCAGGCTGCTAGAATTAATCTCTGGAGGAGGTCTCTAGCTCTCTGGTACAGGAGCAACTTAATCGAGTAAGTTGCAGACTAACCTTGATTTTTCACCTTTCCCTGAGAGCTCTCAGCCTGTGAAATACGAAGGAAAAAGAAACACTGTGGAGTTGGGAACTGAAAATATCGGCTATTACAGCTTTTGTGGGGGGTAAAAAAATTATAAGCTGTGGTGTGGTCTGATAAACAAAAAAGCAACGCTTAATGTAAGCTTGAACTTTTCCTTCTCATTAATTATCATGAATCTGTTTTGCAATTCCTGTAGAGAACAAGTGCTTCTCCTGACAGCTGGTTTGAAATTAATAAAAAGGAAAGTGTTTTCAGCTGGCAAAGACTTAACATGCTCATGATATATGAAAACAAGGTTAAATTGCTCCTTTCTCTCTACTTAGGAAATGAAAAGTGCCAGCCAAAACTGTGGACATAGTGGTGAGAGCTGCTTATCACTTGGTACTTGCTGGAACGGGCATATTTGGAAAAGCTTAGGTGGTGCCAAAAATTATTCTTCAGTTGTAGGCTTTCAGAATATGTTGCATTGAGGAATATATGATCCTGTTTCTGCAAGATGAAAGAGTCTTGGTTTAATCACCTCTTTTTTGGGGGGATTTAAATGACTTTGAGGCTTTATTGGAAATCCTCTTGCCCCTGATACCCTTTACAATCTCATCCTTCTTCTTCTCTACTGCACTTTTCCTCATGAAAGGATGACAGAGGCTTTATTCCTCAGGATGTAAGGAATGGAGTATCTGGAGTATCAGAAACCACACAGCAAGATCCAGCCTCTGCTGCTGAGAGATTGGCCTCTGAGAATCAGATACCTGTGGACTTCGGCTGGCTGTGAATTGTAGCCTGAAATAATTGCTCCTGTTTGATGTTAACTCTCTTGTAGAATATAAGATGTAACTTCATTGCAAGTATAACATGAGTATCTTACGACTATCAAGGGAAATAGGTGAAAGTAAACCACTAGATTTTGCTCCAACAAACTCTTTATTCTTGTCTTGTAGAACGCAGAACCTTTCCAAGTCGCTGTCCGAGAAGACAATTGTATCATTGTCTCCCTGGAAGCATCAGATGTGGTGAGCTCCTCCTCTGTATATGTTGTGAAGATAGCTGGAGAATCCAAGAACTACTTTTTCCAGTTCGACGAATTCAATAGCACTTTACCCGCCCCTGTGGTTTTTAATGCCAAATACCATGGCCTGTATTACATAGTAACTCTCTTGGTAGTGAACTCAAATATGGTTTCCAAGTCAGCGAGATCAATCACTGTGTTAACCAGTAAGTAACACCTTATTCTTCTTTTCTTCTGTTTCTTGTCTTTGTGTGTGGCTTTCTTCCCCAGCAGTTCTTCTTGTGAAGAAGCTTGGGTGGTCATTGGGTTATTTTCAGTGGGTCCTGCTTGTGTGTAGGATGCATCCCTGTGTGAGAGCAGTAGGGAAGGAGACTCAACAAGGTGTGAGTGAAAATCCACGAGGTGTGGGCAAAAAGAAAGGAAAGGCTGTAGGTTTCCCCTGGCTGACCCTTCCTGAACACTGAGTTGTAACATACTAAAATAGTGGGGTGAATGAACCCCTCTTTTCAGATGTTCATCCTAAACCCTTTGAACCTCGTTCCAAAAATCTAGCAAAGGGCATGGCAAGTGTTGACTGACATTTCAGTGTAAGCACGCCTCTTATATCATGAGTTTTATTCTGTTTTAAATGCTGTAACACTGTTATTTGATGGCTAATACGTTGAAGCACTACTAAACTTGGAAAGCAGGCACCAGTCACCAAAACCTTGTGTTTGTGCCTGTACAGCTGAAGGTGTTTGTGATGGAGAACACATTTGTAGTAGCCTGTCTCTTACTATTTCCAGGTGCATTGATCCTGGGAGGAGATGTGTCATTTTGTTTGCTCTATCACCATGCAAAGTACCACAGATTTCCAGCTGTGCTTCTGGCTCTGAGGTTGATCCAGGACTGGTTCCACGTGCCAGTCTGAAAACAGTTTGTAGAATATAAAACGATTTCTTCATCTGGAAGATGACAAAAAGCTGTTTGGATGGAGCAAGTCTAATTTCCAGATTTTTTTTTTTCTTCCATCAGTGGCACCTTGGAATCTGTGGGTAGTTTCAGTTGTCTTACATCTGAGGGATGGTTATGATTTCTTGTACCTGTATTATTGTGTCAGTGAGGAAACACCATCCACTGTAATAGCATTCAAAGCATGTTGAAGTAGTGTTATTGAGGTGCCTAAAATTTAGGAGTAACAAGATTTTGCATCGTCTGTACATTCTTCAGCTTCCCCTTGTGTGCTCAAGTTTTGCCCTGATGAGTAAAACCTTGAAGGATCCCATGGGAAAAGTATCATGTTGTTGGGTAATGCAAGTACTGAACAATTTCAGGGTTCACAGGCAGCCTGAATTTCCTTTCCTTTGACTGCTTTAACCTTGTAAGCAAAGTAGTAATTTTAATCCAATTTTCTATTTTATGTTTGTTTTCTTCAAAGAAAATAATTGAAGCGTGCTTTGTCATACACAGCTGAAAAAAAAAATGCCTCACTATGCATTTTTAGCAGGTTTTAGATGCTGCATTTGCAGCTGTGCAGCAGGGCTCATTGCTCTTTGATTTCCAGAGCCCATGAGGGTCTCTGGTAGCAGGGGAGGTGTGATCCAAGCTGGCAGATGGTACACACGCTCCTGTGCAGGGAATCTCTGAAGGAAGAAGGAAGCCAGAGTCACTCAGCCCACCAAAGCCAGCCTCAGACTTCCCATTTCTGGCTCAGGGGGTTTCCACAAGGTTTTCCTGAAAAAGCATCAGGCTGATGGCTCCAAGGGCATGTCCTGTATCACTCTCCCTCCTCCAAGGCTTGATGGTTTCACCACCTGTCTTATGGGGGTGTGCTGGCAGCATCTTGGGGTTTCCTGCTGTGACCTCTTCTGCTCCCCCAGACCTTGGAAGGAGCAGTGATTGTGGCATTCAGCCAGTGCTGCCAGTGGGAAACACGTGTAACAAAGAGAGAACAGTGGGTTTCTCGGGTTTTGCCTCACCAGAGAGACAACCACGTCCATGGAAAATAAAGGGCAGTGCTGCAGGCAGCATTGAAGGGTGCTGCACTGAAAGTAGAGCTACTCTAAAAGCAGGCTGTAAATTGTGAGCTCTGGAAGGGGAAGGATCCCATCTCCTCTGTGATATTTTCTGTCGGGCAGACTGATGAGTGCTGGCTCTCTTGTAGCAGCCTCTGCTCCTAAGTTCATCTTTTGGAGCACAAGGATACAGAACTGAAAGTAAATTTGGAATGAAAAGGCAGCATGGCAGCATGGGCTTTTTAAGGTGTTTCAGTACCCTTCAGGTTTTGAGAAGAGATCTTAAAAACTCCTATAGTGACCACTGGTTTCTCCTACAAAAATGCATGAGGTCATATTTGATTTGTTGTTGGGGGTTTTTTCCTGTCTTATTGGTACTGTCCACTGCCTGTTTTACTTAATTTTATGACTATCAATTAACTTGATTTTTTGGGCAGACACTAATTAGGATAGATTTGTGTTTTTCTTTTTGCCATATGCTGTCTGACTGTTCAATATTCTTGGTTTATTTAATCGTGCAAAGACATGTAACTATCTAAATTATTCCATCTATATCTTACACATGAGAGAATGGCACATTGCAATTAGCTTCCAGTACCGAATTAATTCCTATTCTAACTTCCTTGGTGTCAGGAGAGCTTTACCAGTGGCAGATTGACCCCATTTCATCAGGAAATAAATCAAGCAGGACAGCCAGTGATGCCAGCATGGTTATTCCCAAGGCAGTACTCACAGGAGTTTTTTGGGATCTCCTGGAGTTTGCCGAGGAGAATGTGCCGGGAGGTGCAGCCTTCCAACGTGGCCGTGTGCTGGAGATCTGAGTTTCACACAGGGCTGTGTGTAACCAAACAGTGCTCGTCAAAACGAGACCAAGGTCCCTCAAAGGCATTGCCTACTTAGAAATTCAGTGAGAGTCATGAGAGACCTCTGCTTTCCGATGGTGATTCCTGATGGCATTTCCTTTCTCCTGTTCACGTCTCCCATCAGTATGCTGCATCTAAGGGAACTGGCAAGAAATGGCTGTGTCTCTTTACAGGCTGAAACTTTTTAAGCAAGAGAAGAACCCACTTAAGAGAAGACTTTTGTTTTACCCTTTAAAGGTTTCTGTCCAGAAAAGCATTGGAAAGCTAACAAAATACCTATTTTATACATGATATGTAGGCATATGTATGTGTAACTCTTCATATAAATATATGGGCATAAATGTGTACATATAAAAATATAAAATCATGTCACATAAATATACATATAACGTAGAATCATAGTGTCATGTAGGTTGGAAAAGACCTCTAGGATCATCAAGTTCAACCATTAACCCAACGCTGTCAAGTTCACCACCAGACCATGTCCCCAGGTGCCACACCCACATATTCTTTGAACTCTTCCAGGGTTGGCGACTCAGCCAGTTCCCTGGGCAGTTGTTACGATCCAATTATTATTAAGGTTCTTTGGAAATTCCTCTGCCCGAATTAAGGTGCAAACGAGACCATATGCCAGTCAATAGTAAGGGTTATATTTGATAGTAAATGTGAGAGAGAGAGAGAGAAAGAAAGAAAGAAGGAAAGAAAGAAGCAGAGCATAGGTGGGGGGGCCAGAAAGAGAGTGACAGGGACAGAATAAGGAATGTATCACCACTCCGTGGATCCCAACGATGTTCCGTTGATCCTCTCCAGCTGCTCTTCTTCGTGGTGAAGGTCCCCCTGAAAAGCATAGAGTCCAATGGGTTTGTATGCTCTGGCTGGGTAAGAATGTCCAGGCATGTCCTCCTGGGGAAAGGGGGCAGTGTCTTACAGCAGACTCCGGGTCTGTTGCATCACCTGCAGTCCTGTGGGGCAAAGCTTCTCACGTGAAAGTCCCGTGGGTGTGGTTTGTGGGGCTGGGGGTTCCACAGCTGGGCCAGTTTGTGTAAGGGAGGATGGGTGCCCCTCTGCCCCTGAGCAGAGGTTACACCCAAAACCTCCTCGCCCCCACCTTGTTTCAGGGGGAAGTCTGTGTAAACCTGGCTTCTGTGGGCTGTGGTCTCCCCCAGCCCAAACTCAGCCAGGGAAGAACCTTAGCATGGCTGCTGGGTTTGGCTCTCATTCTCTTCATTTTCTTGTTTGTTTCTCCCCAGGCCTGAGGTTGATGAAAGATTTATTTGATCTCAGTAGTTTGACTTGCAGTCCAAAGTTCTTCAAGGAGGTTTCTGTGGTTGTAGCTTCTTCAAAACTTTATATCCATGTTTGAGGCATGAACTGTTTTCAGTCTCTGACAGCAGCCTATTCCAGTGCCTGACCACCTTTTCAGTGAAGAAGTTATTCCTCATATCCAATGTAAACCTCCAGATTTGTCAGGCACAATTTGCCCTTTGTGAAGCCATCCTGGCTGTCTTCAATCGCCTCCTTGTCCTGCATGTGAGCGTGGCATCCATGCACATATTCATGTATATATGTTACCATTTGAGGTTCCATTGATAATTTGGTCCTTTTCTACAAGACTGCACAGACCTGCTTGTCTCTGATTGCAGTAATTTCAGGGTTTTCTCATGTTGATCAAAACACCTCAAACTATAGAATTTCCTCATTTGGGCTCTGTGGTCCAGATAGTTGGAATGAAAAGGATGAGCTGTTTGAAAACTCTTAGCTAGGAAACCCGTAACGTGGAATTTGAGCACAAAATAGTGCTTTTTGCTCCTGATTCTGTAGCAAGGTTGTGTTCAGCAAATTGGGCTCTCACTGAAGGAGAAAAACTGAAACCCTGACCACTTTTTAAAGATCTCTGCAATGGTTTTCACAAGAATAGTTGTGAGAATCTCACCCTCCTGGCCAGATTCCTGTGAGTGCGATTGTGCTGTGCTCGTCAGAGTGACCTTCCTTCCAGTCTTCAGTCTGGACAATGTTAGAAATAGTTCTGGTATCTAACACAACTATTTCAAGCCTGCTTTCCTCTGCTCTTGGAGCTTGGGCTTTTCAATGAGGGGGGAGTAACTCCAGAATTTATATAATTAATTAAGTGTTCTGAAATACTTGAGAAAAAGTTCCGCCTTATTATTAATTGATTTAAAAGTAGTTTATGAGATAAATAAAGAGCACATCTGTAAAATCAGTGACTGATACTCATCCTGTATTTTCCCAGCTTGAAGCCTTATTTTATTCTTCCCAGGGTGAGTCATACCCACATAGCATCTTCTTCTTTTTTTTTTTTATTTTTCATATTCATTGTCAACTTTATATTGTGGAGGAACAAATGTTTATACATTTGAAGGAATGGGCAAAGCAGTATATTGCAAAGCTATTGTGTGCTGCAGGAAAAAAATGTGTCTCTGCTGGGAATTGGAGAAATCTGGATCTGAGGACCTCTGATGGTAATTAAGAGCAGCTCTGCCTGGCTTTTATTTTAGCTAGTGATTAGGAGTTTTGAGTGGTAAGTGTCTCATTGTTTCAAAATCCGATGATTCCTTACATATGTGACTGGGAAATACATTCCCTTCAGGGAGAGTTCTGCCTCTCTGTCTCCTACAAAAAGTATTCTCCTCAAGAGACCAAGAGGCTGCTGCCTGGGACTCTGATCTCCAGCTCTCTGAGAGTAATTGGCATTAGACCCGGTTAATGCTCCGTTGTCATTGTGCCAGATGCTGCAGGAAGTGATTCAGCAGGTCCAGTCCTTTCCTCTGGCTCGTTAATGGATCAGAGTTCTTTAACTAGGAGCTTCAGAGGGTTTTTTTCCCCAATGAAATGTGAAACTTTAGCCCTTCATGTTTCTCTTCCTTAAAGGATGACGTGAAACACCTTTAAAAAGGCTGGCTATTTGTGGCAGCCCTAACTCTGAAATGTAGCTCAGAATAGCATCTAGGTCCATTAGTGTTCAGCTTTTCCCAGCAAATAAACCATATTATCCTCTTTTTAGGGTGAAAAAAACCTCTCCATCAGAATCAAAGAAACAGAAAGAACTGCAGCCATATGATTTCCTGCTGTGATTTCTGTTGTAGGGAGGATCTAAACAATTGGCCTAAATCTGTTCAAGAACAACAGCTATGCCTTTGTTCTTGTGACAACATCATTTTTTAGGTTGTGTCATCTTTTTATTCATCATCCTATGTGGCCATGTAGAAATTGCACTATGTATCATCATTTCTCAGGAACTATTTGCACTCATATTCCCCCTTCGTAAGCAATAGCACAATATCTCTTTTACCTATCATAAAGCTGAAGATTATGTTCCCAAAGTATTAAACAACAGCTTCTTTAATCTCAAAGATGGTTTCTTTTCAACAAGAGATAAAACATCCCAAAGTTTATGGCGTAATGGAAGCTTTACCCTGGCTGTGCCTTACTCCCAGTAATCATTCAGATACATAAACAGTGTCATCCCGGGGAGAAAATTACATCATTCACAACTTCTTCCTGTGAATAAAGGGAATTACCCATGGGGGTTAGGTCACTCCATTAATGGGGCATCTTTTTTATAAAAGTCACAATACGGAGGTAAATAATGATTAATCTGGGTTGCAGTGTAAGAAGCAATGCAGCCAGATCCAGTCCCACATGTAATGCTACATCTAAGCTACCACAGTAATCAATCATTAATTCAATTTGTAGAGTGACCCAATCTACAGATATTACAAACAAATGGATTTGGATTGAAATATGGTACTTATTTTCACAGTACTTTTTTTTCCCCCCTGAATTTCAAATCTTAAAGCATCTGACACAAATTGAATGCGTTAATGGAGGATTTAGCATTCAGAATTTTCCAGGGCATTTGAGGGAGATGTTAGGCACATTTATTATGCTATCTTGATGCTTGTGTAATGCAAGTTATATGCTAAATGCAAAATGCTGGAAAGTTCAGGATGAACAGAGAACTTAGATTTCCTGTAAACGGATAAAGTGGGAAAGCATTTGCTACAGAAGCAGTAGATTCTGAGACACGAAGAAAAATGGCAAATTTAGGACTTGATCCCACAATCCTGTCTATGTGTGTGTGTAATATAATCTGCAAGTCTAAAAATAGAGATTGTGAGTGAAGATGTAGCTTAAACTATTAGAGGGACATTGAAATGCTCTAAGTCCTTTCTGTAATATGACTTCAGTGTAGTACAGAGCTTTTATAAAGCTCTAAGTATTATATTTCTGTATAAGTATTTCTGTATAAGTATTATATTTCTTCTGATTCCACTTTATTTAGGGTATTTCTTGACAGCCACTGAAATCTGTGACAAGCTGGATCCTAAACAGTGAAAATAGTAAAATTAAAAAGACCAGACTATTTATGCTCTGAATTATAAATATAGATAATAAAGAGTGGCGTTTTACATATTCTTTAATTTTAATAACCCTAGGAGCAGGCAGTGAGTGAAAGACAGAACATGATGGTTATCTGCTGAGTGTTCTTTTAATTTCACAGTGTGCAAATAGCTTTTGATGTGAAGATTTGGTGCCGAAGGAAGTAAGATAATGGAAGAACCTTTAAATTGCATTATATCACTCATGCAGCTCTGCTAACATCAGCGACGAGCAAGGAGAGGATAGTGAGCGGAAGATAGCGACACGAAAGAGAGTCTGTGGTGATTACTGCTTAATTCAATTGTTGGTTAATTAAATCAAAGCATCAGGAGGAAAAATCATTTGGATTAAAAATGAATATAACTTCCATCCTTTATTTGATTTGTTGTAGGAAGGAATAAATGGGGTAATTGAATCACTGGCATAAGAAAGTTTCAGTAATTCTTTCAGAAATGAGGAGGCCTCAGATGTGAATGAGATAGCAGGAGAGAGCCCAGGGCACACCCGCTAACATGAGAGATGACTGCACATAAGCATTGTGCTATTTAGAGGTTGTTATTGACATTTAAACTACTCTTGTGTGCTGTGTGAGCTGTGCTATGAACCCTCTGGTCCTGTGGGTAGTCATCTCCACTGTTTACTTTGGAATAAGCGATGGGAGGAGCGTCTGCAGAAAGAAGAAGGCAGGAGGCTTTGTTTCCTGTGATCTGCTTTACTCCTATTTATTTCTAGGCTGCCATGGAATGTCAGCAGAATTTTCACAGATCCCATCACTGAAGTGCCTGTTGGTATCTGTGAGATGGGGAGTTTCTAAGTGGTTAATGTACAAATATACTGATTTATATCTGATGAAGATAATCAGGTGCCTTTTCCATAAGAAATGGTTTAATAATCCCACAGTGTTGCATTTCCATGCTCTGACAAAGTTAGAAATGATGACACATAGGTCTTGGTGAGAGATTCTGTTTGCATCTGTGGTTTTGTTCCCAATTGTTTGTTTTTCTTTGTTTCCCATCACATCTGGAAAATTACAGCTGTAGTGAAAATGCTATGCTGGCTGTTGGGATTTAGTTTTCTCTTTCACTACAGACTTGCTTTTCCACCTTTGATCAACCTACCCCACCTCCTGTGGGATAATTCCACTTTTGGTACTGATGCTGATCTTCCCTTTTATCTGCTCTTTCTCTTGCCCATTGTGACTCTATGCTCTTCGGGGAAAAATATTTTACTAGTTTTTCTCCAGGGCCTACAGCAGCAGAGTTTTGAACTCAAACGGGTCCTCTAAGGCCATGCTGCTCAACAGCCTGAATTTTGCAATCTGATGCCTATAGTGTGCAAGAACTGAATCAACATGGTAATATTTGTAAGGATATGGGCATAATTGCATTATCTCTATTAGAATATGTTAGTATGACAAATTTCAGCTAACAGTGTAACCTTGCTTGGACCTCTTAACCACGGGATAGTTGAGTTGCTGTCAATTTTTTCTTGCTTTTTCTTGCATTGAACAAAAGGTGTGTTTTTTGTTTTAGTTTTGGTTGGGTTTTTTTGCGAATAGAGAAGGCTGAATAAAGATGTGGCGCTCTTATTGTCAGCAGCAATCCAGACTGCCAGCTGCAGTGAGCTGACATGGCTTCCCTTACGTGATGGAGCTACACTGGTCTGGATTTCAAATCACTGGACACAGGATATTTTTCTTAGTTTTTGTGGCCTACCTGACTCTGAGTTCAGAGCACTAGATCAGCAGTTCCTGACTTGCCTCCTCCCTGTGCACAGGCTTTCCCTGTGCCCTTCAATAAACCACTTTACTTCTCTGTACCTCGGTTCTTCATCTGTAAAATAATGGTAATGGTACTGTTTATTTTGTAGAAGTTTAATGGGGATAAAGATGTTAAAGCTGGTGGCCCTCTTACATGGTAGGAATGGGGACTGTGTAACTACTCGTGGAATAAAGAAATGTATAGATACCAAAATAGGAAATCTTCATTCACGTGTCTTCCTTTGGCCATTACACTGATAATCTTCTCAGCTCATCTTAAAAGCTCTTAATTTGTGCTGAAGTCACAGCAGTTTCAAGTGTTGTGTTGTTTTTTGTCTGGGCGTTTTTACATGATTGACAAGTGTTAAAGATGAAAATCTTTCTGAGGTGATGACTGCGAGTGCTTAAATAATAACATTTTTTGAATGTCAAATATGGGAATTTTTCTGTTAAAGCAGAAGTGTTGAGAAGATACATTCTTTGAAGGGAGGGGAATGCAGAAGTACTGGCTTTGACAAGGTGTGTCCCAGGTAGCTTTGCCCCACACCTCAGTGAAGCCCCAGATACGCTGGTAGATTTAAGAGTGCCTGTGCCATACCTACAAAACCATTTATTCTCATTGGTGTTGTATATGTGTAAAGAACTCAGTTTTTCTATTAATCTGTTCCTTTCTTCCTTTTTTCCGCTTTTGTTTGTATATCCTTTAGAGCCACTTCCTGTGAGCAATGTTTCTATCTATGATTACAAACCATCTCCAGAAACAGGAGTTTTGTTTGAAATTCAGTACCCAGAGAAGTACAATGTTTTCACCAGGGTAAATATAAGCTATTGGGAAGGAAAAGACTACAGAACAATGCTGTACAAAGGTAGGAGGAAACTATTTCACCAAATTTAATACTAACTCTGCTGGAAACATTTTAAACAGTGGTCTTAGGTGGGGTTTTGACATGCATTTTTATTTCTGGTAATGTGTTTATGTAACAGCTTTTATATCATGAGATAAGGGATGGGTCTTTGAATTGAGCTGGTGGTTCACTTGGGATTAAGTTGCTAGAATCTAGTTCTAGTGATGTTCCCTTTCTTTTAGATTTTAGAGGAAGACTTGGTGGTCTGGATTTTTGTAGGCAGGCTGAAATCAACCTGGGAGGGCATCTCCAGTTGCTGGTGCTTCTGTGTCTGTTCAAAGCAATACCAAAGCTGCCAGGCTCTTCCCTCTGGCCAAGGTTTCCTCTTTGGTCTGTAGCTGATAGGAAAGCTCTGGAATGTCCCAGAGGAGGGAAACCCGTTCAATAAACCTGATTATTGGCTCGGGATCAAACCTGGTAGTTCTGTCTCACCTCAGAGTGACACAGTGCTGACAGTGCTGTGCTGTACAGTACATTGCTGCAGCATTCAGTGTTGTCCCTAAGCTAATAAACCCTGCTGCATAACAGAAATTTCAGTGTTCTTCAAATAATCTGATTAAGGGCAATCAATCTAACAGTCCAGACACTCAGCCTAAACAACCAACCAACCTAACCACCTAAATGATCTAACAAGAGCAAATTCTTTCTTTTTTAATTGTTCATAATGGGACCTTTTCATGTTATTTGTTTACACCTTTTGCCCTGCAGTATAGCTTAAGCACGGTATCTGTCCCAGAGGTGTAAATGGGGCTGTGCTATGGGAAGCACCCTAAAGGTGAGGAAGGCACCCACATCCTCTGTGGCCCTGAAACCCCAATGGTTTAACATCCCATAGTGCCAGTAAAATGCCTTTAGGCAGTCCAGTAGGTGCTGAGTTGAACTTTAGGCACTGAATTAAGGATCCCAAAACAGAAGGCTGGTCACTGTAAACTCTCTTTAAAGTCAGCAGAGGGAGATGCACACCTCCAGAAAGGAGGTCAGAAAATTTGGGAGTCTCTTTGCTGCATTACAAAGTGGGGCTGGAAATCACATTTTCAATGCTATGAAGTGCCAGAAGTTAGGAAGGGTAAAGTCTGGATCACAGCAGAAAATATAGGTGACCTCTTTCCGGAGAACAAAAGGGATACCAGCAGTAATTTTTGTCTTCTACAGCTAACAGATGGTTCCAGGGGCTGTGTGCTAAGGCTGCTGATAAATAAAAGAGTCAACCCAAATTAGGAGATTCACTAATCAGCTTGCACACCCCTTCCCACAGCCAGGTAGCCCTAAGCAAGTTCTCTTGAGCCCACACGTGCTGCGCTGGCGGACGTGAGCTGAGCCCTCGGTTGCAGGCGGATGCTCCTTTGAGCATCTCCCCTGAACGCTCTGCCTCAGTCAGCAAAAGACCAGAGAGGCTTTTGCGTGCAGCAGTTAAAGGTCTGCAGGAACTGTCAGATGCTCTTTGAGATATTCACTGCCATGTGGAGCAGGTTGCCAGATTCGGTTCTCTTGCCTGTGGAAAGCAGCTCATGTTTCTTGTGCTGGGCCTTTTTTTTTTTCTTTTTCCCCTTTTTTTTTTTTCTTTTCTGGTAGCAAAGTAGGCTTGACAGCCAGGAAAAGTGTTGGCAAACTGAATTATTACAATTTCATGTCTCAGAGCAGGCTGAAAAATGTTTAAAGATCTAAAACATTGCCCATTCACCATGTGCAGTCACGTTATCAGAAAGTGAGCATTTGATGCATTATCCTCTTTTTTTTTCTCTTTCTTCTTTTCTCTTTAAACCTTCTGCAGATTTCTTTAAAGGTAAAACAGTTTTCAATCACTGGCTGCCAGGCATATGCTACAGTAACATCACATTTCAGCTGGTGTCAGAAGCAACCTTCAACAAGAGCACGCTCGTGGAGTACAGCGGGGTCCAGCATGAGCCCAAACAGCACAGAACAGGTGAAGAAAATTCTTACATACCATTTCTTCCAAGTCTGTGTTGCTGCTTTTCGTGCTGCTCTAGGGAGGGGATTGATCCCACAGAGAGGAGGGTGTGTGTGGGGGCAGTCCTGGGAGCACAGGAGGAGGATGTTGTGGCTATTCCATAGGCTTGTGTGTACAAACCGTGCAGAGGGAAATTTGTGGGGGTGTTTCTGTCATAAAGCTTGCTTCTTAGAAAATAACTTCTGCTTCACTTGAGATATCCTGGGCCTTGTGCTAGGAATTAATTTTTAAGCCACAGGAATAGCTGCGCTGAGCAGACTATTGATCCATCTCTGTTGGTCTGTCTCCTTGTGCAGTGAATCATAGCTAAACTGCTCGGGAAGGCTTCCTCGTTGTGCACTTTTCCAGCATGGAGAAGAATGTCACAGTTGCCCGACTTGGCGGCCAGTTTGTGCCCTGAAGCATGAACTTTTAATTTCCAAGACAGCAATGTTGCAAAGGCTGAAAATTGCATTTGTTCAAGGTCCAGAACTAATTTAATTTGGTCCTGGGATGGTGCCCAAAACTTTTTTGTTAATCTGTTGGACTGCAGACATTTATCAGGGTCCAAAGTGAAATGAACCAGTGGTAAAATCAAAAGGCCAAATCTTCAGATGAATACACTGGTGTTGGTCCATTGCCTTGGACAGAACAAAGCCAACTCATGCCAGCTGAGTTCTGTCCTGAAGATCCTAAATATAGTTATTGAGATATTGAACCATGACCAACAGGATCACTTTTTTTTTCCTTCTGCCCTCCCATCCCTCATTTTTCACATGAACTGCAATGAGAATGTAGAGTCTGGTTTGCTATTAGTGGCTGTGGCTGGGATGGGAGTTGAACAAATTAGTGTGCTGTAAAGTGCCAGCTTAAAAGGTGCCAGGCAAAATTATTTGCAGAGGCTACTCACAGTTAAGAGTGTGTTAGGAGAGGCAGACAAGCAATTACAGTGAGACAGACAAAATGCTGTGTGTTCACCTCCTGGCATCAGCTGAAGTAACTTCTTTGCGTGCCAGAATCTTGTCTTGTGGAGACCCAAATCTTAAGATCAAGCTTTCACAAATATTAAAATTTAAACTGATGTTTAATGCTTGTGAAAAGGTGCCCGCTAAAAGCATATGAAAAGCCCTACAGCAATGTGAAGGTTGCTTTTTTAAATATGAGCTATGCCGTATATTAGTTTTGCATATATGTCTCAATTCATTTCTACAGAGGTGGGGTTTTTTCCATGTTCAAGATCTTCCTGAAAGACACAATAAAATAAATGTAGATTCACTGTTAAAAATTCAAACTAGAGTAGCCTTGCTGTTTTAATAGCACTGAAGTTTGATTTACTGTGACTTCACATCTACTTTACTTCCTGGCATTCTTGAATTGTGATTATTCTGTGAATTTATACTCGTCTTGATCCCACTAGAATCACTTCTGGTGTATGTATAAGAACATGTAAGAAAAGGGAGAATCTTAGTAAGAGCAAGTTATTTCAAACCATCCCTAGAAGAATGTTATCTGCCTGGGGAATTAATACATTTAGAGGTGTACAGAACATACCTATTGAAAGACTAACCCTTGCTTCTCTTTTAGTTCCTTACCCACCTCGAAACATTTCTGTTCAGATTGTACCCATCAACAGAAACGACTGGGAGGAGCACAGTGGGAACTTTGCGGAAGAATCCTTCATGGGACCACAAGAAATCCTGAGGAAGGAGAAAGTTAGCCATCTTTCAGACAGCCCAGCTGAGATTCCAGCAGCAAACACATCTGCAGCCTGGCTGGATGACCGCTCCAACGGCACCGAGGACGAGACCACCTCGCAGCCATCCTGGTGGTCCAACGAAGCCGAGTCCTCCGAGGGGGAGGAGGAGTTTGTCAATGCAGTTTCCAGTGATTATGAAGCCAGTGATGCCCACACGTCTGGCAGACCCACGGCAGAGCCCCCTCCCTTCCTTCCTGTGCAGATGGTGCTGACCTGGTTACCGCCAAAGCCCCCCACTGCGTTTGATGGTTTCCATATCAATATTGAAAGGGAAGGTAAAGCAGAGCCTTGTGCCCTTCTCATCCTTCTTTTCTGTAGTTCCATTGGTGGATTGCCTCCTACAAATTACTAATTATCTACTACGGTGCCCTTCAGAGGGCTTTGTTAGATCCACTGTATTTCTTGAGGAGTTTCTTGCATTGAATAGCATCTACTTCTGGCTGGACAACATAAAAGTAAGGGAGGAGGAGTAAATGGCAGTTTGCAGTTCTCTTTGGTTAAACAGGATTTAAACTGTTGTACATATTGCCACACTGTTTAAATGCAGTCCTTTTGGACACCTTTTAATCCCACTGCTGAAACAAGATGAGCATTTCTGATGTAAATCATTTTCATGGTGGCCGGAACCTTACAAATTTCAATTAATCCACACTTTTTTTCCCCCCCCATTTAGAGAACTCAACAGAATTTTTGACAGTGAGTGAGGACACTCACAAATTCGTTGCTGAGCTGAAAGAACCAGGAAAATATAAGTTGTCTGTGACAACATTTAGCTCCTCTGGCTCTTGCGAAGTTCGCGGAAGTCAATCAGCAAAAACACTTAGCTTTTACATCAGTAAGTATCTCGTCAAACTCATCTTCTTCTCCCTCAGCAACATAGCTGCAATGTACAGACTTTGACCGCTGTGGCATCTGCTGATGGATCACAAGGGCCTGGTCTTCTGGAATTCCCGGTGCCAGGGAAGGAGATAGAGTGCAAATATGTTATATATTGCAACCTGCCTGGATGGGCCTTCGTTGTGCCATCTTGGCAGGCTTAAGAGCAGAAAGCGGGTGATGTGATGGAGTCACTGCCGGTGTTCAGAAGTGGCTCACTGAAACGAGTCACCCTTTGGCATCTCTCAAAGTGGGGATTTAATTCCAAGAATTAATTGGGTGGTTATAGAGAGTCTTGGAAATATTTAACTTCCTTACTCCTGGAGTATGTAGTGGGTTAGAGATGAAGGGCAGCTCAGGCTGAGAGTGTGGGAATTGCACAATTAAACACTGAAGCCTGAAATGGCATGGTCTCTGAGAGAACACCGAACAAATTACAGTAGATGAAGTGGTTCTGCCTGCTAAATTCAAAGGAGAAAAAGTAATTATTATTTCCCCGTAGAATCCCAGAGTTTCTTAACTGGAGATTTAGTAAAAGACAAAGTAATGATACACTACTGTGTAAACTAATACCGTAACTGACAATTAGATCAGCCAGTGAGACAGGTGTTGGCGAATTCAGATCATTATCCTTCTAATGGCTGTGGTCACCTTTGTACCTTTTTCTGCAGAAGGAAATAGATATACCCTACAGAATGCCCATAGAATGAGAAGGGGGAATACTCGCAGCACTGCACAATTTTGCATGTGGGAGGGTAATGCCTTCCCAAACCATGGATGCTGCAACAAGACACAGTAGCTAAAGCTGGCAGAAAAAATCATATTAAAAAGAAATATAGTCAAGTACTTCAGTATATTATGAATAAAAATTGTGCCTTTAGTAGCGCATAACATTTACAAATTCTAGATATTTAGACTTGAATTCATCATAATGCTGGACTGCATGTAGCAATTCCACTATTGCTCCTGTTTTTAACAACTTTATATTTGAAAGAAACAATAATAGGAAAACATAGAGAAAACTGCACATGAGACAGAGGCTCTCTGCTGTTGTAATTTCTCTCTCTTCTGTTTTTCTTTATGAATGCTTAGACAGCTTCATTATATGGAAAGCATTAAAGTAGATAAAGATAGATGTAGCATTGCTATTAGAACCAAACATTGTTCCATTTTACAAGGTGTGACATATTTTCATTAAGCAGTATTTAATGCCATGTCCTCCATGAAGTGTGCTAACTGTGGACCTGAGAGAAATGAGGACATGTTAATCCAAAGTGTCAGGGTATGCATGGCCAAATTAAGGATGAACCCTAATCTCATTGTGGGTTAAGTATTATGGTGTTGCAGGAAGGTAATGATGTTTTAATTTTACATGTAACACATAAGAACCTTCGGTTTTTTGGGTTTTGTTCAGTTAGTTTTGCAGGCTTTCAGAGCAAAATGAGGGTTCTTGGCAGGTGTCTTATTTATTCTGTCAAGCACAAGGTTTTTAGTATTTTAGATAGATTTTGTATGTATTTCTAGGAGAATGCCAAATTGGAGATATGCACGAATACTCTTAGGTTGAAATTGCTTTTTCATTCCTCTTTGGGTCAGGTCAAGTAAGCTCTGCATGGGAACTACAGCTCTGGGTCATGACATGAGGTATCTCCCTTAATGCCAGTGCTGGAACAGTTTCTGCATAGTGAGAGCTACATGTACATCCACTGTCTCCAGAAAGCAATCTGATGATCAAATTCCTCTTTTTTACCTGCGTGGGTGTGGGTCTGCTGCTGTGAATAAATTTTGCCCACAGTGTCAGTCTTATCTTTTCCTCGTAGCGCTTGGTCGGTGAATCATCCTGTCAAATTTGTCTTACATATTTTCGTTGCATCCAGAGAGCAGTCAAATCTTATAGGCTGATCTTAAACCCCCTTCTTGCTCTGGCATTTGTTTTATTTTATCAATAAATGTGAATTACCATTAGAGTTGTGCAGAGGAAGAATGCCAAGGAGAGAGCTGTCACAAGGATCACTTAAAAGTGACAAGAAAAATGGGCTACTGTCATGAAATACGAAATTTTGACCAGGTCTAGCTGAAGTTATTTTCCAAGCTGTTCTTTTATCTATATTTAAAGCTGTGTTCTCTACCAAGTGCTCCAAAAAGTCGCATGGAGAATGAGATTCTTCACGGTGGTGACCTCTGTGAACTTGATTTTCATGCTTCAAGGCTGTGGTACGCTTGGAGTTGTGTGTTAGTATGTGGAGAGGTGAAAAATTCTGTGTGCTTATCCTTTAATATTGGTCAATGATCTGTACATTATTGGCTGTCACTGCTTTTAAGCATTCCCTTGGAGCAAATCTGATACTGCTGGGTGGTTTCTGGTGAGCAGCAGAGAATACTGCAATCTGAATTTTCAGACAGTCACGTTTCTCTTGTCGTTGGCTCTGCTGCAGGTGAAACAGCACCGGCCTCAGGCTGTTTCCCAGGGGCTGCCATCTCTGCTGCCTGAGGGCAGTGGAGGTGGACAGCTGCCAGTCCAGCCTCCCTCACCAGCAATAAGTAATTCCCTCAAAGAGGGGTGTTTTAACATAGGTGCCTCAAATGGATAGATAGCTTGCTCACCTGTGCTTTTGGGACATGTCCCAGGCCCCACAGGTGAGTGGATAGAGGAGCTCACTGAGAAGCCCCAGCATGTGACCGTGACGGTGCTGAGCTCCACGACTGCCCTGACATCCTGGACGGCGTCACATGAGAGCAGTGGCAACAGCACCATCGTGTCTGTGCTCTCCCTCACCTGCCAGAAGCAAAAGGAAAGTCAGAGGCTTGAAAAACACTACTGCACTGAGGTAAGGGGGCAGAAGATGGCTCCAGGAAAAAGTCATCCTGCTGTTTAGAATCCTTGTGCCCCAGAGCTCTGTCAGACTGCAGAGGACAGTGGTGGCTGCTCCCTTCTGCAGTCCAAAGGGAGGGACAAGGCTGGTGCAGAGCAGTCGGGAGTGAAAATGTGGAGTACACCTCAGGATTGTTAAAATGGGATTTCTGCTTGGCTTGCTGTGGCCAATCCTTCACTCAGTCATATGCTGCAATACATTTGTATTACTGAAGTGCTCACATGCATCATTATTGTCAAAGTAGCATAAATTATTTCTTAGCTATCCCACATTTGAATACAGACCCTGAATGTAAATTTTCTGGAAGCTTTGAGATGATCAGAAATCAGCTTTTCTTTTCATCTGTAGAAAAAGGTGTCAGCACTGGGAGATAAATAGCAATTCAGACTACCTGGGATTTGTATGGACAACAGTTCTTTAGGGCTGCTGTATGGGATGTGTTTATAGTCATCAAGAGTCCTGAACCCCAAGGTTCAAGTTTTCTGTTACTTGAAACCCTTAGTGAGTGCAACCCCACATCAGACTCTGTGCCTGGGATAGATCAGTGGCACGTGGCTTCAATTAGAAAGATGTTTCAGCCCACATCTCAGGAACCTCACCAAGATGCTGATACAGCATTTTTCTGAGCAGGGCCATGACTTCTGTCTGGCTCCCTCAATGTGTGTGATGGAGGAGTCTGCAAAGGACTGCAGTGCTGCCCTGCTGCACCCTCAGCCCACCCATGGGAATGGAAGGGGACTGCTGGCACTCCCTGTAAATCTTCCTCTCCTTCAACTTTGTGCTCAGCCCTGCAAGTTAATTAATACAGAGAATTTGTGACCCTTAAAATGCCTTTTAAAATTAATCTCTGTAAAAATTTAGAGTTTTGCTTCAAGAATGGCTGTGAACTTAAATGTTTGGAAGTGTCTTTTCATGACAATTTGAGAATGTTTTTTCAGAATCAGCTTGTTATTGTTATTTATATTTCTTAAAAGTGCAGTCATTTAAATGGGAAGCAAAGTAGAGTATGTGATTATAAACACAGATCACAAATATATGCATTTTTGATTTAGTAAATACTACAGGATTCATCTACAAACTCAAAAACTAGTACCTAAAGTCAATCTGTGAACAAACAAGGTATCTGTAAAAGTAAATGTGTATTTACTGCATGTAGGTAGTAAGGTCTAAATACAGCTATTTGTTTCTTTCTGTCATTACATATATCTCTGTAAAATTTTATCAACTTACTGTACCTGGAATTGTTAATAGCCGTTGGTTTGACTTCTCCTTGATGAGCTGAAAAGAGCAAAATTCAGTGCACAGTTCTGTCAATTTCTAACATGGTGCATGGTTTCAAAGTGATTTAGCTCTCCAGAGCAGCTGGTAAAGACAACTTCTGTTCCTCACTAAATCTGTGCTGGCACTGATATATTCATGTGCGTTGCAGTAAACCACCAGTGCAGAGGTGGCTGTGATACAGACTTTGGAAAGGTTGTGAAGAAAATATTAGTAGGAAATACCAGCCTGCAGCTCTAGAAAGGATGTGTGAAGGCTTTTCCTCAAAGCTGCTCTGTGCATTTGCTATCAGTGGAGTCTTCAGGCGATGAGGCTCTCCATGTTGGATCAGACCAGAAATCACTTGGTCGGGAATTCTGCCTCCAGCTCTGACTGAAGCCTGGTGTGGCACGGCAGAAATGTTAATGGTGATGTTTTCAAACTGAAAAGAAAAATCCCAATGCCCCTTAGTCACAGTTTGTAGTGCTGCGGAGGGGAGGTGACAGAGACTATTTCCTGTCTGATTTCACTGTGGAGTCACTCAGCATGTACACTCAGAAGACAGCTGCCCCAAAATGCTGCCTTCAGCTCACAGAGCGGCGTCAGATGACGGATGGAAAGCCTCAGGCTTTAATTGAAAACACATGGTCTAAATACTCCAGCCTGAATAATACCACCTGAAAATGAATAATGTGGCCTGAATATTTTAATAAAGTTTGACAGTAGGAGAGAGTGGGTCTGCAGTGAGATAGCTGACCTTGGGCAGCCGGGCAAGTGCAGTTCTCTGAGGCAGATAGTTTGTGAGGTCAGTCCTGACCACTTCCACAGTGTCGTAGTTGAGGCGAACACGACACACAGTAATTTTAGTATAAAGTGTAGGTAGAAAAGTGTTTATTCTAAAAGCCAGTGTCATATATATACATACACTTTTGTACGTTTATCATTCATGTTAGTTGTCTATTGGTTGCTTAACTACTACAGTAGATTCATTGGCTATTTTAACTACACTATACTGTTATTAGTTATCTTCAACATAGGTATCTCAAGCATGTAAACAAAACGTCAGCTGCAGCTGTATCTGCTGTTTACTCCCTTTATTGTTTTGAATTTCTTGCTTCTCTTGATTAAGTTTCTCAGGGGTAGACAGGGATTGTGCTGAGATCGATGTCAGACTCAGACTCAGACAGGCTTGCTGGCCTGCTGTTCATCTCCACACCACAGTTTTGCCACGTGGGGCTTAATGAATGGAGTTCTTGCTGTCGATGCTCATGTGTTTGGATTCATGCCTTTTGTAACTGGAGTCATTCAAGTACAGTTTCAATATTCTTTTGTTAACCAAGTGAATGCTTCATACCTGATGAGTTCCTCTCCTCCTAGGTGAATTCAAGCAGCAGCCTCATTGAAAATCTTGTTCCTGGTGCCCAGTACCAAGTTGTGGTTTACTTACGGAAAGGGCCATTGGTTGGACCTCCTTCTGATCCTGTCACGTTTTCCATTGGTAACCCCTGAACCTACTGATTGAAATGCATTCATTTGCTTTTTTTGTTTCTTTTAGATACGTGTAGTATGTTCAGTAAGTCCTCTAGACCATGCCTTGATTTTCTTGAGTTTAGCAGTGGATCTTGGTGTTCTCTGCTTTGGGATTTGAAAATGGAAAGAACCTTCTGAGACTGACAGTAACATATTTTCAAGAATGTGGTTTTATGTCCAACAGGCAGAGCCACTGCCCCCCATGCCTGTAATTCAAGATTCCACCAGGCTCCTATGAAGGGTCATGTAGGACAGAGATCAGTATCTTTTAGTTTCAGCGTAATTTATTTTGTTAAGATTACCACTTAAACAAAATGTATTCAGGAGAGAGAGGGCAAAGAGAAAGGGATTCAGTGTACAGGGTTACATTTGTGGAGGAACACTCAACCTGTGTCACCCAGCTTCTCCTTTTGACAAAAGGTCTGCTCAGTGGGAGAGCAGGTTGCTGGAAGATAGAGATATTCAGTATTTTTAATGCTGCTTCCTCTCTGTGATTTAGGGAAGAAAGTGATACAGAAGAAAATGTTAACCTGTTAAGAATTTAATCCTTAAATAAAAGCCAGTATGTGGCCTAGTTATTATGGTGAGAGCCTTTTCTTTCTAGGCAATCTTCTTGTATATTTTCATAATTTTGATCTGAATAAATGTAAAGTATGCTATATTTCAGTAAAGGAGAAATTAGGAAGTTAATATGTATATAGACTTTAATATTAAAATTTCTATCATTGGGCAGTTTTTACAAACGCTTTTGATTTTCTTTCTCACTCTAATTCAAAAATCTGAAAATTCTACGTCTATTTTGCGAAAGTAAAATCATGTATATCCAAAGTAAATAAGTTGCTTCATTTTCTCCACTTTTGTATGGCCTTACAACCATAAAAGTTTCTTACAAAACTCGAAATGGCAACCAGTTTCTAAACAGAACATCTCATTTCTTATTATAAAGGGGCTGCTTTTATGCAGTGAAACAAGAGTTGTATGAATTTTCCTTTCATAACAGGTTATTGAATTTGATACTAAAGTAACAGAACTGAAAAACAAATTGTTGTGGGAACTTACCAGTGGTGGCTAATGATGAAGGAAACTCAAATAAAATAAAATGCACTTTTAAAAGTATTCAGTTCTCCCCATGTTTATCCTAAGGCTCATTTTCACAGGGTGAGTATTAGCAGTGTAGAGAAAGCAAAGACCAGACGTGGTAAATGATTTATAAAGGTAAAGGCAGTCATGTGCTAACATGGGCTGAAGTAATCTGGGTGCTGGTCTAGGTTCTGACCCTGTGTGCAATAGCTGAGGCTCTGCAAGCCTGGCAGATGTTAGCACCAAGTCCTTATTTAGGTGGCCTCAGTGAAGCCGTGAAGAATAATTGCTTTCCAGGCCATACAGGCTGCAGAAGTTGACCCTTACGTGACATTCTTCAAATCACTTGACTCCTCTTTCTCAGTGTCACTGTCTGTGAGGCAGGAATAGCAATACATGACAGAACCTTTAGGTTCCCCAGGGAAGGAGGGCTAGAGATGAAAACTTTTCTTTTCTTACAGTGCTCTGGCTTTTGATGCTTTTGTTTTTGAGCATCTTGAAATATCTCTTAAGCATCCTGATTTTCAAAGTAGAATGGAACCCTCCATTTATGAGAAAGCAAGCCCTGTACTTTATCTCAAGCTAAGCAGCCAACACTGAGTGGTCTGGAGCCACTTCTGAAAAAGTAGTTTTAAACTGGAGGAGAAAAGCTTAAAAAATGGTGTTCAACCGCTTGTGACCAGGAAGTTCTTGGGAATGAAAGTTGTGAAAAAACCAGAAATAGGTAGAACTTGATTAAGGAAAGGCACCGTTTTAAAATGAAGTGCAGCTGATAACACATGCCCATTGCTAACCATAATTTCTGCTTTACAGTGCCCACTGGAATAAAGGATCTGACGCTTTACCCTTTGGGACCGACTGCTGTGGTTCTGAGCTGGAACAGACCTTTCCTTGGGGTGTTCAGGAAATACGTTGTAGAAATGTTTTACTTCAACCCATCCACGATGACCTCGGAGTGGACAACCTACTATGAAATAGCAGCAACCGTCTCCTTGACTGCCTCAGTGGTAAAGTGACCATTACTGAGTTGCTTTCCTGTGCCTGTGTGGCCCTGGCACTTTGTGACACTTCTTTTCCCAGCCTTCTCCCCATGAATATGTATATATGCCTTTAAGCCTGGCACTTTTTACCCCAGCAGAGCAAATGGCCAGGGTGCTGGAGGCGTTTTCTGTTCTAAAGTAAGGCAGTGCTAGCTGAACCATGCTAAATTTTAAGCAGAGCAATGAGACAGGAGATGAGCCTCTTTTTTTGTTGTTGTTGTTGTTCAGCAAGTCCAGAGGCAACTTCAGTTTGTGGGTCAGTTTGTCAGTCAAGGCTTTGAAAGTTCCATCATCTCCTCAGGGGGTGCAGTCCAAAGCCTTATCTACATAATTAATATTGATAGTATGGATTTGGGGCTTGCAGGCTGCTCTCACAGTGAGCCATCTGGAAGGTTTAGCTGTGGAGAGGTCTTTGTGAAAACAGCCTTCGTGTTTCTGAAGCTGCAAAATCTTAGGCCAGGGTTATAAGTAGGTGGACACCAGTCTCTATAAGAGCACACTCACATGTATACTCACAGGCATCTTTGCAGATATAAAGTGAAATTTTCCTCCTCTTTTCCTTTATTTCCTGGAGAAGGTGAACAGATTTTATTCAGGCTTTACTGTAGTGCAAGACAGAAAGCAATTCCAGCTGAAATTAGTTGTTCAGAAAGTTATGAGTATGCAAAAAAGATTGCAATAACTTCTGCTGCTGGTGAGAGCCACTGTGATTTACTGTAATAGATTTGCATAATGCCATTTGTGGAGTCATTTTGGCTATAGTGGCTTTTCTGTAATTGAGTATGTGACTGTAAATTTAGCACATAAATCTCCAGGGAAATTAAAAGCAAAAATAACTTACCAAACTAGTAATTAATACCTTGTAGTCGTGACTCAGCACAAATAGATTAATAGCTGAGTGATCTAAGTCTTCCAAGAAATAAAGCTGTCATCCAGAGTTAATGTGGTTCCTTAGAAGAGGAGATGATGTTGTCCCTTAGTGTTGCAAATCCTGCTCAGGGAAGCCAAGTTGGAATTCCTTTGTCTGTATTTCGGTCTGAAATGCAACAGTGCTGTATAGCAGCTAAAGTGAGCGTTTCTTCAAGGATAATTTTAAAGACTAATCCTGAATTAGGAAAAGAGTGTTTCCCTGCTCTTCTGTTGTGGCATTTAATGTACAGGTAAGTACTGGTGAACTTTTGGTTGGGCTCTCTAGTGGTGCTCCAGAATCCCGCTGTGATCCCTGTGATCTGCTGACATTTCTGAGTGGTGGATTCTGAAGCAGCAGTGAGAGGGCAGGGGAATCAAAAATCAAGATATCCAACAGCATGATGAAATAATCAAGTTGTATTTCCTGGAGGGTCAACATTTGCTACGAACCTTTGTGACTGCATTTGTCTTTTCACTCTGTTTACTTGCTTCATTCATTTTGTGCTCTGCAGCTTCTGTGGAAATTGTCAAAGCAATGTTGATATTTTCAGTATTACACTGGGGTGTGGCAGAAGAAGTCCAGGCATCTTCAAGGTTTTGGTGCCAATGTGGATACAACTTCTTCCAAAAATCATCAAAAGAACAGATCACACCCCCTATATTTCCATTGCCTTGTAGTATGTGGAGAGAAAAGGCCACTGCAAACAGCAGAGATCTGTAGAAATAGCAGTTTCTACGTTGTTGAAGTTGTTCATTATTTTCAATTTGCTTTTATTTTGAATTTTAAAAATATCACGAGCCTTTACATTTAAACGTAAATATCTTAAATGTCCTGTGCTGTCAGTGGAGGAATTTGAATTTTAACTTCAATATTACACGCAATATTATAATATAAAACATATTGCTTTTTATACTTCATTTATGTCTCATTTATATTTACATATATAATTTATGTCTCATAAGTCATTTATGTTTCATTCCTATTCCATTTATAATAAATGATAATAGAAAGTGAAATACACTTTGAAAATCGGAAAAAAATACATCTTTTAAAAGTGACAATATCTGAGACAAAAACATTGCTTCTAATTTACCCTCAAAGCCCATTTAATCGAACTAGAAACACCTACATTTTCCAGTTAAATATTTTGCCTTCATCACAGTGGAATTGTGATGGAAGAGTGCTTTGTGTGAATGATTCTTGCCAGCCTGGAAATCCATGAGAGATTCCCTTGGCAGGGAGAACCTGTGACCAGGTGGATGTGGATGAGCAGCAGAGCCATCACAGCTGTGCCTGCTCCACCTGCACAGACTTTTTTAGAAAATTGAAAGGCCAAATTTCAGAGATTTCCACTGAAGTAGGGAATGGGAGCTCAGAAAAATGAGTGTGGGCACTAGATTGATAAATGCTGTTGTATTTCAGAAGTGCTGCCTCATGCTGGTGAGTTCTCTCCTGAGCTGCTCTTTGTGTTTTGTCCCTTCACAGAGAATAGCCAACCTGCTGCCTGCTTGGTATTACAATTTTCGGGTCACCATGGTGACCTGGGGGGACCCAGAGCTGAGCTGCTGTGACAGCTCCACCATCAGCTTCATAACAGGTAACCAGCCAGCTGAGAATGCTGTGGGACTGCTCCCGGGGGCAGAAGCACTGACAAGGTCTGACCTGGGTGTGTGTTTCACCTGCAGATTGGTGCAAGTTAGGATATTTATCAGCTAAGTGGTTTGTTTTTGTGTGGGTTGGGGGTTTTTTTCTGGTTTTTTGGTTTGGTTTTTTGGGGTTTTTTTTTGTTTTGTTTTGGGGGTTTTTTGTTGGTTTTTTTGTTTTGGTGTTTGGGTTTTTATTATTTTACTTTTAAGTCTCTGAGGACTGCTTTAAATGAACATACATACAAAATTTTCCTGTGCCAAGCACAGTGCTTGTTCCAGTCCTTCCAGGACTGCTGTGTTCCAGTCCTCCAGCAGCTGAGTGCATGGCTCCAGTGAGGGCCAGTGGTCCTGCTCAGCTTTTACCACACTGTATGTTTGACACGTGGAGAAGTTAATAGGTAAATAGGTAAACCTGAATTCTTAGGTTTCTTAATACTGTGAAACACTTTTTCATTTAGCTGCAATATTTCCAAATGTTTTTTCCTCCTTCATCCCCCTCCCAGTAATCCACAGGTCAGAGCATGACTTGTGCAGCACCGACACAGGTGAGCTGGTACAACCACATGGATTTTCCTCTTCCACTTGGGACCAGCCATGGGTTTAGCACACTCTGGCATCTCTTGGCAGATTCTTTGGATTTGAATCTTCAATATGTCCAGCAAATGAGCTGTAGAGGGACCAGCATGAAAGAGGCGTTGTTAGCACCTTGCCATGTTTTTCCAGCATCCAGGCTGGTTAGGCCAAGGTCAAAGTTCTCCATTGAATCATTTTGCTTTTAAGTGTCACTGTTTAATTCACCTTGCTGAAGTTTAGGTGCTTGAAAGCAGTAAATAATTCAGTTTTCCTGTGAGAGGCAGTGAAGTATTCCTAAAATTCCATCTTTAGGAATCAAGTTACAGGGAGAACCAGGCTATAATGTCCCAGCCACTCACTCCAAAGCAGACACTGGCTTAGTCCCAGATTTTGTTTCGTGAGAGTCTGAGAATGTACCTGAAAAAGCCACTGAATAAGACCCATTCCCAGTGATGATTTATACAGTGCCTGTGCCTGAGAGAGCCATGACAGAAGAGTCATCAGCAGGTTAAGTTCTAGCTCTAGTTCTGAAGTCAACAGAAACCCTCCCATGCTGAGGTACCTGATCCCAGGCTGCACTGCTGACAAATTCTGGCACTTTCCCAGCGTGTCAGAAACTCCTAACACCCACTGTAGCCTCCTGAAGGGTCTCCAGGGATATTTGTTGTCCTTTGGCATCAATCAGCTTTTCTGTAGCACTGTAAGGAAGCAATTTTCCAGCTGGTTGGTTGCTGTATGAGGGAAGAAATGTCTTTTCCAACTGATTTGGGTACCAGGTTCAGCATTTTAGAGTGGAAATGTTCCGGTGGGATACTCACTTTAGTACTGAATCTCCAGAAACCTGCGGCAGAAATGAGGGAGATTAAGGGTCTTCTAAAATACAATCTGTCATCAGTACCAGTCTGGATCTCTGTATGATGGCAGGAAAGTCTGATACTGCTCCTAAATGAAAATGGATCAACTTCTTAGCTAGCAGATGTAGACAAAATCAGAAATGGATGAATCTCTAAATGTCATCTACTTGTGATTGGCAAAACCTCTCCTAGAGAAGGTCATCTGGTCTTTAGCGAAAATATCCAACTGGAATGTTTATCAATGGTTAATTTCTCTTATTATCAAAGGTTTGCACCCTGTGTTTCTGATCTGAATTTTTCTAGTTGTGATATCCAGTCCAAAATTCTTGTTCCACTTTTGTCTTGCTAATTGGACAGACACAAAGCTTTTTTTCCCCCTCCTCTATACAGAATTTAGCTTGTTTTTTCTGTTAATAAATTGCTTCCATTGAACTCTTCAGGTGCTCTCACTTTCAGGTGTTCTCTCATGTTAATTTTTTTTCCCCATTCTGCCTCTCTAATTTTTACTGTCTTTACTAAAGCACATAAAAACTGAAAGTGTAATACCAGCCTGCTGAGTACTCCTGTAGAGGCACAATCAGTTCCCTATTTGAAGCTCTCCTGTGCATGCATCTAGATGATTGCATTTCCTGCATCATCACACTGGAGCTCTGTGTTGATTTACTTCTGTTTTATGGCTCCTGACAGAATTTATCATTGGGGAAGTGTTGTCTACATGCAGTTTTCCAGCAGACCCAACTTTGCACCCGGCACTTTGCCATGTGCTTTATTTGGGCAGGCCCAGCATCAGGGGCAATATTTCAAAGCTCAGCCCTGTCCAAGCCTGCACTCCTCTGCCAGTTGCCATGTTGCTTGCATGGTTCATCAACGCTGCTTTTACTTTCAGAGTATTGATGAAAGTGTTGAATAGCAATGAGCTATTAAGATCACACTGTGATTTTAAGAGGAGAAGTCCTAACAAAGAAAGCTGATTTGGTCAAATTGCAAGCACTTACCAATAGATGGCCACCACTGAATGCGAGCATTACATGCACTCCTGTGCTCTGATTGCCTTACTACTTGCAATCTCTTCAGCTTTGCCCAGGAACTGCAGTCAGGCTAGCTTGTGAGGAAGTGGCTTGCCAATTTGTCATGTCTGCAGGTTTGAAATGTTCGTCCCCAGTAGGTGCTGCCTTTTCAGGGCTCTAAGTTACCAGGGGGCTGAGAGTTCTTTCTCACCCTCGGCCTCTTTCCTCCCAGAGAGGAAGCAGATGGTTTTGTCGAGCACTCGGTCTCTTTCTGCATCATTTTGAACAATGCCACCTCCCCTGCACAGGTTGCCAGGAATTAAACAAAAAAAGCCCCACCAAAAAGCCCTAAATTTTAAAAATACTGGAGCAGAGGTTTTGTAGCCTTGACAGTACACCATCTGTCAGCTCTTCTGTGTATAACTAGAGAGCCAACCTCTACACCTGGAGCATAAGCTTGAGTTTTAAAAACCGAGTGGAAAGATCATCTGGGAGTTTGAGAACGCAGCTCACAGGAAGCTCAGAGCAGACAAACCATTTCCTAACGCAGCATCCCACTGCTCGGGGGGAGTCTGTAGCGAGGCTGGGGCTTGACTGAACTGCTGCACTTGGGATGATGAGAGGTGGCTCCCTCCCACAGCAACTGGGGAGATGTCCCCAGAAGCGTGGAGGAGATCTGGGGGATCCAAGAGACTTATCAGAAGCAGCATTTGCTCTCTCAGCTCCTGCAGCAGCAGTTGCACGCTGTTGTTTTACTCAAGGAGAGCTCGTGGCGCTGCCAGTGTTGCTGTGGTGGCTAATGAGTTTTTAATGCCACCTGCTGTAAACAGCTGGATTTAAAACAATCATAAGCTAAGGCTCTTTAGACCACCAGCACTGGCTTTTTACGATGAGGATGCTTTTATCTTTGGAGAAGCAAAAGGGGTGAGAAAGACAGACTCTTGGGTTGATGACTGCCACGTGCTGCCTGTTGGTCCCGTGGGTGCTTCCAGCTGTCGCTTTGGACCAGGTCAGCAGCAGGATGTGACTTCTCCCAGCCTCCCTGTGCCACTCAGCCCCCT
Source organism: Oreocharis arfaki (assembly GCA_013398015.1). NCBI lineage: Eukaryota > Metazoa > Chordata > Aves > Passeriformes > Paramythiidae > Oreocharis > Oreocharis arfaki. The sequence continues at coordinate 430,884 of VZRR01007165.1, read as the reverse complement.
AGAACCTTGTGCTAGGGGGGTGGGTCACACAAGCCCTGGCCCTTGGTCTCGTATGACATACCCTGGACATTCACTGTCATGGAAGCGTACCATCAATAACAAGGTACAGGGGGAAATCATTATTCGTGCATGAGATTCATGTCAGTCATGGCCTTAAATTGCAAGGAATACACAATCCGTGCACAGGGATGGATTGGGAACTCTAAAAATTAGAAGAAATGCTGGTTTAACGATTTTATACGAAATCAAGTTGCTTCTCCTCAACAGCATAAAAGGACATTTTCAAGATTATTTTGGGAGAGTAGTCTTACTAAACGTTTCTGAATGGCTCTAAATTGTCTGTGCATTGCATTTGCTGCCTTCCTCGGCGGTTACCTCAGTAAATCTGTTCACTGACAAACACCTCAATGCCGAAGTGGAAGGAGCCTTCTGAAAGCAGCAGTGACATCTTGTGGCCCCTTCAAAGAGACCCGAGCTCCGAGGCCATCCTGGGTTCCCTGTCACCCACAGCTGTGCTGGCATCCAGGCCAGCTCCTGGGGAAGGTCCCCTCGCCGGGCAGCTCATCTGCCCTGCCTTGGCACGAACACGCTGGACACATCAGGGCTTGTGCAGAGGAACACCAGCCAGTTCATACCGTTCTCCCTACTGCTCCTCAAGAATGTGCCAAGCACAGAGATCCATACCTTTTTCCCTGTTGTATCCGGGTTATCCCACTCCATTCTCTTTGGGAGGGGGTTGAGGTCTTCACTGATCGCTGACTTTCACTTCTGGGTGTCCACTCACTGTTGATTTAAGTCCTCTCTGGGGTCCTGCACCTTTGAATTAGGCAATGGAGGTGAGCTGGCCAGCTGTGCTCCCTCTGCAGTGAATGGAGAAGCCCCTCTCAGAGGTAATTCTCCTCCTAGATACCAATTTTAGGAGGAGATGAGTTATTCTGGAGTTTGCTATCTTTCCGCAGGTCACAGCTGATGAGAGACCCAACTAGGGAAGGCAGCTGAGTCACAGTCCCTGGGGGTATTTGAAAGGCACGTGGATGTGGTGCTTGGGGACGTGGTTTGGTGGTGGACATGGCAGTGCTGGGTTGATGATTGGTCTCAGTCTTGAAGGTCTTTTCCAGCGTGAGTGACTCTGTGTTGCCTGGGCTGCACAGAGAGCCAAGGACTTGCTGGCAGCTCCAGAGCAAAAAAGCCCATCTAACAGGCTGAAGGGGCTATAGTGGGACCTTTCCTCTTCCCTTCCACCCTGGGAACAAAGGTGGGCATAACTTCTCACACAAAAAACCTGCAGGTTTTGGACTTTTCCTCTTAGAAGGATGCCAACTCGGTGAAAATATGTTTTTTCCTATGGAAAAGCTATCAAAATTACTCAGTGTAATAATTTACTGGGTTTTTTTCAGTTCAGTAACACAGTGAAGCATCATTTGAGGCTTTTAACTTGAATTTGAATTCCACTTACAAGTACAACTCAAAAAATTATTTGTACCTGCCGTGATTTTTTTGAAACTGAAAGATTGCAAAAAGAAGTGTATTTTTGTTCTGATTACCTCCCAGGTTAAACAGTGGTTTTCATATCTTTCAGCTAGTGCTCAAATGCTGTAGCTTTTCCTGATACTTTTCTTGCTAGCTTTGTGATAGTCTCTTCATGGCTGTATCCTTTGGCAGAAGTTTGTCACTGGATTTGCTGATCAGCTGTGTTCGACCTTGTCTGTAACACGCTTGCCTTCCTCCTTCAGCACCGGTGGCACCCAAAATCACCTCTGTAGAATATTACAACCACCTTTTGTACGTCACCTGGACCTATGGAGGAGATGGTCCCGACCTTTCTCATTCCAGGATGCTGCACTGGATGGTCATTGCAGAAGGAAGGAAAAAAATCAAGAAGAGTGTAAGTATCAGTGAGGAAGGTGATGTTCATTTCTCTGGGCTTTTTTTTTTTTTTTGGGTGGGTTTTTGGTTGGTTGGTTTGTTTTTCTGAGGTGATAACTTTGTATTACAAAGTTTCAGCAAGTATGGTAGAAGCCTGATTAGATAAATGTTTTTTCTTTGCATGCAGTTGCAAAGACTTGTGCTCTCAAAACAGCCCCTGGACAAAGTATTTCTGTAGTGATCCAGTGAAGGTGCTGATGATTTAGATAATTTTCAAAGAGCTTAAAAACCTCTCAGCTTCAGACAGTAAAACATAGAGGGTATTCTTATATACAGAGATGGTATTTTCCATTTTTATTTATTAATAAACAGAGTAAACTACTGGCTGAGGTTTTTTTAGTTTGTTCGAGTACTGTTGCTTCCCATTTTCTGACTTTATCCTCATATAAATTCTGTGTTCTTCATTTTGAATGAATACAAAGTTCCACTAGTTGAATTGATGGGATGAGGATTGCCCCCAGAATGTGTGCACTTAAAAAACTTTCTAGAGGCTAAGGCGTGGTCTTGGTACATCCTCTTGAACATTTTTAAAAATCAGTTAGAAAAAGAAATCTGGGGGCTGCAATCATGGAATAAAATCATTAAGATCAGTCCCTGGACACAGGGTGAGAAGTGTTGGGGGTAGGGGTAGAGCACTGCAGGGCAGGATTGTGTAGGGCCAGCAGTGGAGCTTCATACAGCCTGACATTGACACTTCTACACCACTGTTACCTTTCAGTCATTGACAGGGAAAAAATGATGGGTCTTCTTCAAGGGAAAGTTTTCCCTTCCACTTAAGACTTAGCAGAAGCTGGATTGGAAGTGTATTTTCAGCAGAAGTGCAAATTGATCTGGAGTTTTCATTTGGATTGATGTGGAGCATCCTAGCTTTCATTAGATTCCTTGTGGCTGCAGGAGTGCACCCGTCTGGGCATTGTTGCAGCACGAATCTAATTGCTTGATTAGAAGAACTGATGACCTTTCTGAGCAGCAGGAACTTTCAGGATTTGGATCCTTATTTCAAACAAGGAAGAAAACTAGATTTTAGTTTTTGTCCTACAGATAAAATATTCTAGCACTTGAATTCCAAAAGAAAATTCACAATGATATCCCTCTCTTCTCTTCATGTTTTCTGTAAGGTTATTATTCTTTCAGTAAAAATCTGATTTCTTTACCACCCAACTTCAGTGAATATGAAAATTGTAGAATAAATAAATAAAAAATAAACATTTAATATGAAAAATTAAATAAATTAAAAGCAAAATTGAATATGTAATTTTAGATTAAACAGAAGGATTTAAAGTAGAGGGCATCTGCAATATAGTATATATATGAATAAAACTTTAAAGATTTAGGGATGTCTTTACAAATGTTTGTCCTTATATTCCTTGTAAGACAAGGGAACCCAGAGGGTATTCTTTAGGAAAATCCTGGAAAAACCTATTTATAGCTAACTTTTATAGTTCTGTTCACATGGATAAATATGGGTACACGATTGCAGGCATCAGGGCATACTTGTGCTCCTAAGCTCTGTTAGTCACTTTCAGAAACAGTTTCCTTTTAAAGTCATACTATATTGTAATCTCATAATGGGGTTTATTATGATTGGTATTATGGTTGTTTTTCTTGTGGCATTATTGAAATAAATAGGTAACACTGTCAGACAATGTTGACTTTTTCTTCCTGCTCCTCGTGTATTTCCCAAGACTCCACAGAAGTTGGTCAGTTTGTAGAGAAGTGATGAATATTATGTGCAAAGCCCTATTAGTCTTTATTCAGAACTGTCAGTTTCTCTGGCATCTGAAAGCTTCAGCCTGAGATTTAAGTGACAGTGAAAACCAGCATGAGATTCCTGAATGTGCCCTTTGTAGATAGTCTCCAAGTGCTCTGAAAACTGTGTGTTCTGAGTCTGCATCCTTCTCCGTGACTCTGGAGAACTGGGAAGATTACCCTAGAATAAAAAAGGAAGGAGTTATTCTCAGTCTTTTGTGACTCACCTCAGTTTTGGATCTGATTCCAAGCTTGCAGATGATTGAAGTCAGACCCTGAGATCTATTGTCAAGTCAACAGGTCTGCAAGAGGTGTTAGACTTGCCCAAACGGATTTAATTTTCGGGTTTGTAGGATGTGTAAAGCCTTGCCTACACATGGCTTGTGTGCTCTTTTTGAGGTGTCTGACCTGATTTAAATTCCTCTAAAACTGAAATGGACTCAAGTCTAGGGCTTGCTTAGCATTTTGCACTACTTGAAAAATCTAGATGCCCTCCGTGGTGTGAGGGAGATTTTCTTAAATTTACACTGGTCACACAGAAAGTGCAGCCTAAAATTGTCTTCTTTTTGCATTGTGCTCTTCTGCTTTCGTGGTTGGTATCAGTGGTAACTGGTTCATGTAACAAGCCTGGAGCATGCAGAAGACATCTGCTGTGATGCACAGGAGTTTCTTTGCAGTATTTTTGGGTGACCAGGTTAATTTTACGAGGCAGTTGTATGGTGTGCATCGTATTTAAGCTGGTGTCTTGATTGTTCAGGTAACGCGCAGTGTGATGACTGCAGTGCTGAGCTTGCCTCCGGGGGACATTTACAACCTCTCGGTGACTGCTTGTACTGAAAGAGGCAGCAACACTTCCGTGCCCCAGCTTGTGAAATTGGGTAAGAAATGCTTGTTTGTAAATTATTGACTCACTCCACTCATTTGTCTGTAAAGTAACTCAGTCAGCAGATGCAGCACCTTCCTTATTTCAGAGTTGGGTAACTGTGACCCCATTTCTTTTGCAAAGCTGTAATTTTCACCTCACCTTGCTGTGAGGATTGTCTCATTCCTGTGTGTGAAGCTACTCTCCTGAAATGGTTTTGCTGAAGAGGAGCAAGAGTGGCAGAATTTGACTGTAAGTGGAAGTAAGAGAGTGGAAATCACTTAGTGCCTTGCTGAGAGAGCAACTCAACTTCACTGTTGCTTCCCTAAGGTCTTGGACACGTGTAGGTTTTGAGAGTGGCAGCTCAGGCTTCACAGATGAACTTCTCAATAAAAAGCAGAACCTTCCTTTCTTCCTTTCTGTTTCTGACAAGCCTATCTCTAGGCCTCTCTGCCACTTGCTCTGCTTTCCTGTCTCCCCTCCTCTCTCCCTGGACATCTGCAAAGTCTTCCAACACCAAAAACTTACCCTTAAATACAAATTAATGATAGCACTCTTTATAAAAACAGTCAGATGCATGAATGGGGAACTGAGCTTCATTTTAAGAGAAATATGTGTAATATACTAATAGAAACAAAAGAAAACTTGAGAGCCTAATCCTAAATGTAAGTTTCAAATATAACTTTCTACCTAATATCTTTCTTTACCTGGGGGGAAGACTGGACACTGCACCATTGTACCTTAAGAAATTTTTAGTTCTCTTTTGAAAGTATGTGGAATTGTTGAACCATAGGTACCCAAAACTGAAATTTCCAAGTGTGCCAATCTGCTTTCACAGGCTTTAACTCCACTGAGAAGGTGGGTAAGGAAGAGTTCGTAATTTCAAACCGGATTATCCTCTCTGCATGAATAGTAATCCTTTTGTGAGTCACCGTGAGAGAAGTGAGTCTGAAGGACTCTATAATTTCTAATTAGATTAGAGGTCTTGAAACAACCATTGTCCATTTATGTTTCTCAGAACTCTTGCTCACATCTCTTAAACAGTGCTGAGGCAAACAGTGCAGGCACAACAATGTGAAGTTCTTGTGGGTCTTCTTACCAAAGGCACTATTTGAAAGATGAAGACAAATGCCAGGAATTTTGTTTTCCCTGTGCAAATCATATCCGCTGTTCTCCCCATGCCTCGTGCCTGTGCAGTTACGTGTGTGTATTTGTTACCCTGGCTGAGTGGGGGAATGTGTGGGGGTGAGTATAACCCCCTGCTACCATTGTCCCAGTATTCTAGGGTGGTGTTTCAAGATACCAGCTAGCTTTGTCTTCCAGACAGATCCACAAGCCTTACTCATGTTGTACACCCCACAGCATGGTTCTACTTTCCTGTTCTTTCCTTATGGACAGGCACTCTCACTGAACTGGGATGGGTATTTTGCCTTTCAGTGACAACAAAGACAAGGTGGAATGAATTCCATTTTGATAAATCCCTTCTAGACTTCTGGGTATGGGGTTTTTTTGTTGTGTTGAGTTTGATTTTTTTTATTCTCTTTCCTTTGTGATGTTTGAACTTTGAATAGACAAAAGTGGGGCTATTTTGCTGGAGGTTTTCCTTCTCTCTGTTTCTGAGGGGAGCAATGGGAGTTGTAATTAGCAGTAGTGGAAACTGACTCCAAGTGATAGACGACTCAGCACTTGGCAGTCACTTAAGCCTTCCTGCCAAATTTTCTTCCCTCCATGATGTTTGCCTCATCCTGGCAACTTTCCACCTGTAGAAAAATCAAGCCATTTGCTGGAAGCAAAAGGAGGATTTGCTTGGGATGCTGCCCAAATGCAAAACTCGTATTTTAATTGAGGCCATTTTTTTACCTGGGGTGAGAGATGGAATGTGTTTCTGAGTCCAAGAGCAGATATATGTGTGTAACTGTGGGAGAGAGACACTTTCCTATGGAGCACTGGGACAGTATGTACACTGCAAGCCCCGTGACACACGGGAATGTGCCTCAGTCCCAGCCCAGCTCTTTCCATAATGCCAATATGGCTTGGGCAGACTCCAACCCCAGAACACAGATCTGATTGTTTCAGGATCAGATACATCTCCAAAATGTCTATAACTACTTGAGCAAGTCCCTTGTGCCAAGGTTCCTGTGACAGCATCTCACAGAATGAGAATAACAAATTGTTTGTGAAAGGAAAAAAAACAAATCCAAAATGTTCTTGTGCATCACCCATTGAATGCAGTCTGTCAGAATCCTGAAATCGGGTCATTGTTTGAGAATTACAGCTTTAATTAAACATCCTTAGAATAGGAGATCTGAAAACTGTGCAGAAACAGCTCAGAAATGTACAACCCAAACTTTGCAGTCTCTGAAGGCAAAGCAGAAGAACCCAGGAGGCCTGAGGTGTGGAAAGCTGGGGATTGCCAGTACCTGTCATGTGAAGTCATCAGGATGAAAATCAGGTTTTGAGCCTTGGTGTTTAAAAAATATTGAGGAGAAAATATATCTCTCATCTTAACACTATGCCTGGGCTGTTTGCTGCTCTCCTGGTCCCCAGGATTTCCCCTACTGTTCAGTGCTTCCCATTCTCCGGGTTGGTTTGGGTGTGGTTACATTGAGAGGTGACCTCCACAGGGGTCCACGGGCAGGGAGATGGCCCTGGAGGCTGCAGCCAAGGCCCCTGGACATGGTGCAGACCCCCATCCATGTTTCACATGCCATCATTCCCAGGAGACCCTCCCTCTATCACTCTTGTCACAGGGTTGTCACGTGCTCCACAGACTCTTGTATTTGTTTGCCCATTGTCAGTTCATCCAGCGCAAAAGCAATGAAAATCAAAGTAATTAATTGAGGACCCCTGAGAACTGATTCAGTGAGGAGAGAAAATTCTTACAGCTCATAGGAGTGAGCACAGAGCCAGTGGCCTTTAAATGTTAGCCAGAGGGGGGAAAAAAAAAAAAGACTAAAAGTTTTTTTAAACTGGTAATTGGCTAAATATTTCCTCTGCTGCAATTAAATGAACCTAGGCAGCCTTTGCTTGTGGAAAGCTGCTTCTTTGTAGTGTCCTGGGCAGGCATTGTGAAGAAAAGCTTTCTCGGGCCAAATGCATTGCTAACAGGTGGGCAGTCATCTTCTCTGAAGGAGTTTCTGCTAACGTTGTTCTATTAATAGAATCCACTGCTCATCCTCAAACAAGGGTTCTGCTGAAAAGGGAAGTGAGGTAATTATCCATCTGTCCAAACAGAGAACGGTTTAAATAGAGAAGAAAAACCAACACTCTTCATCGTCTTCCCGTTTTGCAGCGGTAGTTTGTCATCATGAGAGGGTTTACGTTGGTAGACTTTATCTGAAGGAAATGAAAGATAGAAGGGCATCAGGCATTGCTTTCAATTTTTTCGTTTTTCTCGGTTGTCTGGAAACTTAAGGATAAGCTTAATGAAAGGAGATTTTTCTCTTACACCAGAACCAGCCCCTCCAAAATCACTGTTTGCTGTCAACAAGACTCAGACCTCCGTGACTCTGCTGTGGGTGGAAGAAGGAGTAGCTGATTTCTTTGAAGTCTACTGCCAGCAGGCTGGGTCTGGCCAGGAAACAAAAGTCCAGGTACGTGTCTCTTCTTTGGTGTCCACTCTCCATCTCTGAACCTGAGACTGGGCCTTGCACCTTTCTGGTTTGCTGTCTGCTCCTTGGCGTGTGCCTGTAAAGCCCAGTGACTTTTTGTACCAAATGGGATCAGGCGGCTCAGAATCAAACTTCTAGAAGCTAAACTACTGAAGCTACACTTCAAATACTAAAATATTTCATTGTTTTGCAGTATTAAGGTTGACTTCTATCTCATTAATGAGATTATTTAACTGCTTGGAGAGAAACTACGTGCATCCAACAGGGTCAGTGTTTGGCTACAGGTGGAAATGGCTCTGACACACTGTGCAAAACCTAACAGGCCACGAAACTGAGGGAATGCCAATGAGCAAGAAGGGAAAATTGGTCAGGTAGCTTCATAAGGAATGGGAAAAATAGACATATTTAGATGCCATGAGATCTCTTATGCAGTATCTAGTTATTTCTGGAATACTTTGTTCCTGGTTTTGAGATCTGTTAGCTGAAGTTCAGTAGGAGGTTACTTGCTATTCAGAGAGTACCTTTATGCAAATGTGGCTGCTCCTCATGCATTTTATCTCAGGGTATTTTCTTCAAGACCCACCTTCCAAACCTCACAAATTAATCTCCCTTTTTTCTTTGTCCAGTCAGGTATCTGTGCTCTGAGGCCAATTAAAAAATACAGTATTTAAATTGGTAATGCTGTTCAGTGAAAAACAGAGAGCAGTAGTAGTTTTAATTCCTTGACATTCAATGCTGTGCAACATTTGAGGTTTACTTTGTGCTTTAGCTGATGGTGTAATGAATCACTCTGATTACATGCCACAAAACATTATTCTCTCATGTGGACTGTGACACATAATGGGGAATAATTCAGAAAGAAGTGAAAAATTACCTACTTAAAACCACTGATTACCACAAAAGACTTGCACACTCTTTAATCCTGTGGAAGATCAGTCTGAATTATTTAATATTCGTTTTAAATTGAGACAGACAATGACTAAAGGAAAAAAAAATATGTAAATGCACTTTAATCTTTTGGATAGTTTGGATTCCACATCTAGATCCCCGCTTTTTCACGGTGAGTAGCAAAGGTTGTGAAATGTCATTATCATCCCTTACCAGAGATTCAACATAGTGATGAGATCAGGCAAGGAAAGTAGCACAGGGTTTGCAGCTTCAGTTCAGAGCAGATCTGTTTTAAGAACATCAGGAAAAGACTGCTTCATCTGGCAGATGCTTCAGTGGGTGTCTCATTTGTTGACGTGAACATCTGGCACTGGATAATGCACAAGGATTGTCAGCTCACTCCTCATTAGATTCATCACTCCCTTTTCTGTCTCCATGAAAAAAACGGGAAGGGCTCCTTTCTGAACTGTAAAAAGGGATGCTTTCCAAGCAGACTGGTGAAAATTCTTTGTGATTTTCCATGCTAATTACATGAACATTTTTGTCCCTTTCCTGCATCTTTAAATCAGTGAAATAAAAAGCAACAGCCTTCTGATTTTGAACATTTTGGATTTGAGTTGACTAATTTGAATTTCCCAGAGGGGAAAATGGAAACATCCAACCAAGTCCAATTGCCAAAGTGTGGCTTCTCCTTTCAGCTCAGGCAATAAAAGTCTCCTCCCTTACACTCATGTGCATGTGATTTCATCTGCATAATGTACCTCAGAATTGCTCTGCAGCAGGAGCCCAGAATTAGGCTGTGACTGACAGCAGGCTCTTGCAGATATCCGGTGCTTGGGACTTGTTATGGCATCTTGCATTCCCCATCTGGAGTGAGTTCATTCATAAAACTTCTCCTTCTTTCCCTTCTAAACCACTGGCTCAGTGTCTATATTTTCACAACTGTAACCCACCCCTGGTTCTGCTGGACAGTCCAGAAAATCGAGGGCCTTAAGGATCTCTTTCTTGAAGTCAATGCACGTGTTGTTCTTGTTGCGTTTGTTTTTTCTTGCTCTGCCAGCATTTAAAATCCACAAAAGTGTTCACAAGGGTCACAGCAATTAGCACATTGTATAAATACGTTATATAGAGTTTCTGCCAGCTAGAAAAACTGAGGTGTAGGGTGTTTGATCATAATTATTACCAAAAGGCTTTGCTCTAGCTCTCTTTTTCACCTTGGCCGCTCAAAAGGGCTCACAGGCCTTCACATCTAGAGGAGCTGCCTCGGAGGCAGAGATTTTTTTCATTCAGATCAGAATTGTGGTATCATTCATGGCAGAGATTGTGGCTGCCTTGGCTGTCCTTTGAATAAAAATAACTTTGTTTTCCTCTCACCTGTGTGGCTTAGTAACCAGAGCTCACGAGCTGTGCCCACCCCTGGGGGTGTCCTGGAGGTCACACGTGCCTGACCAACCCGCTATGGGGCACCTGTCCCTCCCTCCCCAAAAGGCTCTGGGGTCCCTGGAGTGCTCTGGGATGTTCTTGCTGCTGTATTCACCCCTGTTCCTCCCCCCTTTTCTGCCAGACTATCTGCCTGTTGTCAAGGGCAGGCTCTGCTTGCCTTCCTTGTGTTTCAAAGTGCTGATTTCTGTCACCAGGTCTGGCTTTACCTGTCAAATACGTGGAACACTGATTTGTGCTCTTGCCTTTATGGGAGAGGCAAACTCCTGTGTGTTTTTCCCCGTGTCTGCAGGAACCTGTCACTGTCTCTTCACATGTCGTGACCATTTCCAGCCTAACCCCTGCCACTTCCTACAACTGCAGCGTGACCACCTTCAGCCACAACAGCCCCAGTATCCCCACTTTCATTGCAGTTTCCACCATGGGTAAGCAGCACTTCCCTGCTTTCTTCTTCCTCATCCAGCTGCATCTGTTTCCCCTTGCTTTCTAAAGCTGCACTTTGTAATGCTGGCCCCAGGGGTTGTTTGTACCATGAGAAGGCTGCCAGATGTGGCTGGGATGGGGGAGCAGCTTTGGAAAGTCCTTAGGGAAGGCCCCACTGGGGGGTTGACCTGGAACAATGTAAAACAGGGCCTCAGTTCTGTACTGGGTGTTAGAAATCAGGGATGTAGTTTGTGGTGTCAATACTAGACATCAGGGTACTGCTTGATGATATTTGTGGAGAAAAATGTTTTCTCAGCCAAGCCCAAATGAGAGGAAAATCATATTCATAAGCTGTTAAGGTTTTCTGCATTCAGCAAAGAAGTGAGAGAGAAGAAAGGCCTCTGCAGGATCATCATCATCACAGCCAAAAGGCTCCTGATGGACGATCCCTGGGCATGTCATTTTCCAGAGTAATTAAGCTATTTCAACCCAGTGTATCACAGAGCCCTGGCTTATTATTTTGCTTCTGGGTCAGAAAAAGTATTGATTATTGTTGAAGAACAACTTCAGAGTGGAAATGTGCTTTGGAGACATAGATGATGATGAGTATCTGTATTTTGTATTGCCTTCACCATTTGCTCTTTTGTTATAAATGTCAGCTAAAAAGGAAAAAAAAAATATCAGAACATGCCAAAGTTTAGCAAAAATGCCGGAGTGAAGTCATTTCCCCAAAGAAATTTTCTAAGAGCAATAGCTTCTCAAACTCCTGCTTTATCTATAGCTATTCAAACTCTCCTTTTATCTCCCGTGGTAGATTTTTCTCTCTCTGACACTCCAGGCTCTTTGAGATAAGTTAAAAAAAATAGCATTATCAAAACTCAGGCAAAAACAACAAAACAAAACTGTCAGTGCTTCTGAACTGAGTAACTGAGGGTTGTTTTCTGTGTGTGCAGTCACTGAGATGAACCCCAATGTAGTGGTAATCTCTGTGTTGGCCATCCTGAGTATCCTCCTGATTGGACTGCTGCTGGTGACTCTCGTTGTGCTCAGGAGAAAACACCTACAAATGGCCAGGTAAGTCCAGGTTTATGCTAGTTTCCAAAAAAAAAAAATCAGACACCAACAAACACATCATGACAATAGTTTCATCTGAGAATGCTTTTGTGTGTGGGTGCTGCTCAAGAGGCTTGTGAACAGGATGTCTTCTAAAGAGTTGTTTTGCTGCTGTTGAGGTCTTCTCCTTCTCTCCACTTTCGCTCTTGACCTGACTGACAAGCCTCAACCTTTGTCTCATTTTGAGCTCTACAAGATTGGGTCCATAAGGAGTGCAATCACTTATGACAAAAGGGTTGTGTCAGGAACATAAATGATAATTAGGATCTGAGGCAACTGGGTATGAGTAGGACATCAAGATGCTTTGCAATTCTTTGATATGGTTTGGAACAGGAGATTTTTCCATATCAACAGATAACATTTTCTAGGGAGTCTCTCTCTCACCATTAGCCAGTCTGCACCAATCATTTGTACCTGAATATTGAAATTCAATTTACTTTTCCAGGCGATCTTACCTGCAACAGTTCACTTTAATGTGGGTTGTTATGTCCTGTGTGAGCTGTGGAAGTTTCCCCAAACTCTAGATATTTGGTTTACCTACTGGTTTTTTCTTTGTCCTTTTTTAATCTATGTAATATATTTTTTATTAATTTACTGTACTATGTCAAGAAAGGAGATTATTTCATGTAAAAAAAAAAACCTTATGTAAAAAATCTTGCACTTAACAACCCAGCAGATGCTGCATTTTGTGTGCTGTGTCTTGGCTGTGTATTCCGTGCAACAGATGACCACGTCACATGTATTTTTCAGGTTATCTTTTCAAGAAAATGTTATGTGGTTTGTTCCTTTTACGTGTAACTAGCTCTGTGAAAATACCAGCTAAATTAGTTCTCTTTCCTAATTTAATTACTGTGCAGCCAGCCCAAAGCTTTTTCTCTCCATCACTGCTTCTATCCATAGAAGATAAACAGCCCAGAAGGAAATGTAAAAATAAATCCAGTGAGAAGCTGCAAGCAATTGTTTGCTTAAATCAAGGAAATAGTCAAGTTAGTTTATAATTCATAGCTGAAAATAATGGACTCGTGATAAAGAGTGATCAACTAGAATGTTATTCAGGATTTTGTTTTCTTTTCTCTACAGTTATTTTCCTAACTCAAAATTACCTATAATTATCCTGTAAAGAGGACATAATTAAACTTCTCCTTAGAGCTGGAACAGTGAATATTTAGTGTAGAAAGGTAAATATTTAACATATGTGCTGAGGCCAGAAACCATTGCTAGTGCCAGGCAATGGAAAGCACAAATCTGGACAGAAGATAAGGTCTCTTTGAGAATTTAATTCTTTTGAAGCATTTTTAGGTAATTTGATCTCAGGTGGTGTTGAACGTTTATTGGTTTTGGACAACCCTGTTAAGGGGTTTTAGTTATGTTTATTACAGATTATCTCAGACCCAGTCACAGATGTGAGTGTTCAGCACTTCCCTGCAACTCCGAGAGTTCTTTGTTAAATCGAGCTCTTTTCAAGTGTTGTGAATCCAAAAATAGTAACTTTTTACCTAATGGTCTTCCTGGAACAGGGAGTGCGGGGCTGGAACCTTTGTGAATTTTGCATCTTTGGAGAGAGATGGAAAGCTCCCCTATAACTGGTGAGTGTTTGAAGCAAAATTTGTGTTTTTCCCCATCTCTGCTTTCTGGCAAATGTTATCTGCAATCTGAAAGCGCTTATTTTTTATGTCATTGCTGTCCCTCTTTAGGATAAAATGGCTGTGCTTGTTAATGTAGTATTTTATGCCTTGAAAGTGGTTTATTTCTTGGATGATGTCTGAAGACGTGCATTCTGTCACCTGCTGTTTTTAGTAGGCAGTGATGTATATACGTCAGCCAAGTTGCATAGATGTGTTTTGGGGGGATATTTTTTTTTCCTTTCTCTTACAGACACATTTCCTAAAATAACACAGCTGTAGGAACTTGATCTATAAACCCATTAGCACTTTCAATATATTTACATCTAGGAATGAGCTTATTTGTAGATGACTAATTAGCAACTGTCTTTATGCAGTGCCATTAATTAATATTTCCTTACATTACAAGACAAGGACAAGCCAACTTAAGTATACACTGTAGTTTAATGTTCAGTGCTGTTGAAAAAGATAACAAAAAACCCCTAAACATATCTTGCTAGTCTAGAAAATCCCCTGCGAGAGTTGCAGGCACTGGCTGTGGTCTCTAAATCATCACTGTCACCATCAGCTGAAGAGAAGTGTTTGAACAAAGAAAGTCTGTAGGATTAGCTCTTATAGAAGTGAGAGGCTCTGAGAGCTACCTGTCTGGCACCAGTGTGGTCATTTCCATTCCTGTTTTGAGAATCAAATGAGTGGTAATGACAGACCCATGGTTTGCTGTTCTTTTATTAGCAACGTCTGCAAAAGCTTCTTCCCTTTCAAGGCAAGTCCAAACACGGGTATTTAAAAGCATGACGTCAGCCCCATTCCAGGAGGTCAGAAGAAGAAAATACATGCCTTGGTTTTACACCCATGGTCAGCTTTGCTGACAGCTGAGAAGTTGGGAAGAAAAGTTGGTGCACAGGGAGCTGCTTCTGTGATCTCACAGGACACAGCCTGCCAGCAAGGCTGGGATTAAATGCATTGACACTGCACCACAGCAAGCCTTTTGCTAATAAGCCTGCAAACTGAACTAACAAGCCCAGCAAATCTTGTCAATATCTCGCTGTGCTGCTAATTAACTGGATATTAAACAAGATTCACTTGCTTGGTTTTGCTTTAATAGCAGCCAGCTGTATGCAGTACAAATGAAATCATCCCTCAGCTTCTCTTGCTTGGACTGTATTAATGGCAAAAAAGGCAGGAGATCAAACACTCATGTTAATTAAACAGCCAAGCTTGAATGAAATTTCTAAACTAGCAACAGATGTTATTAAAACCATAAAAGGCTTTTTTTTTTTTTCTTTTTTTTTTTTTTAATGGGGAGGGAATTAATAGGTTTGGATGTGAAAGTGAAGGTTCTTGTTGCTTGATTTAGTGTATATGTATGTATGTGTGTGTGTATGCATATATGTATACATACATAAAATAAGTTACAAAAATATAAACTGAGGAAAGCCTTCCTGCTTAATATCTCCACAAATTTTACTGAGTGAAGGCAGTGTGTCCTTATCTTACGGTCCTTACTTCTCTGAGAGCTGTTCTGTGTGCCTCTGTTGTCTAATGTCAAGACCAGATTCACAATCCATCAAGGCAGCCAGGTGGGAAATATGGCCCTAAAGACGGAGAGAAGGATTATAAAGCCGTTTTTGCTTGGGCTCGTTCCAGGGATCTAGTAAGGGAGCTTTGGGCATATCCACTAATTCCTAAGGGAAGCTCAGCTCAGCGAAGTTTCCAGGATTTGAGCAATCTCTGCATCTCTTTCTTTTAATTAGTTGTTCAGTACACTTGAGCAGGATGTGAAAGACTGCATAATTGCAGAAAAACAGTATTATATTTATTGGGCAACTACAAATTTGTCATATGTTGAATAAAATCAGTTGGTTTAGCTGTCAGAGCTCCTGGTCTGTGAATATAAATCAGTTTGCAGGTATGTTAGCCTGTGATTTGATAAAATGTGGAAAATTCTCGTGAGGATTGACAATGAAAGCCCAGGTTTGAATAATTCCTTCTGCCTCTGTAGGCAAGAGGAAGTAAAAGCCTCACGTGGAGTTTCTCAAAGGAAGGAGAAGTATTCCAGCAACGTCATCATTTCTCTCTTCTGAGCCTAATGGAAACCTCTGTGGCACCAGAGATCTGTTTGTGGAAAACCAAATTTCATCCTCAGTTGAGTCCCATGGAAACTCAAAGAACAAATGAGCCTTAAGGCTCTGATTCTGCAGTTGTTGTGGTATCTGATTAACCAGGAAGGGCTCTTGCTTGTGGCTGACCCACACAATCCCTGCCAGTGCCTGGGGAAAGTGCCCTGCAGGAACTGCACTGCCCCTTTCCTCTGCAGCAGCAAAACTCACTGAAGCGTAACTTGGAATTTTCACTGCATGGGCAGAAGATTTCCTCACTGGTTGGAAGATTGAGATTAGAGATGATTACATTTGACATGCCTTAATTATCAGGGAAAACACAGTATGTACCAGCTTCATAAGAGCCAAAAGTACTGAACAAGGAAATTTCACTTTGTGGTTCCTCTTTAAAACAGCTGCAGAAGGATGGTATCACTTTTAAGGCAGCAGATTTTCTGATGGGGAAAAAACACACTGAGAGTGTATTTGGCTAAAAAAAGATCTTTCTACTGGAAACAAGTTTGTTTTAGTTTCATGAGTTTTTCATATTTGCAAAGTACCTACAGCCCATTTCACCAATAGGTAGAACTGAGTGGGTTTCCTGGATTAATGCACAGCAGAACTGGTAAACAGCTTGTAAATACAGAAGTTTAGAATGATTTTGTACTCATATTTCCTTTAGCCACAGTAAAATCTGCTGTGAATAGTTATTCATAGAAACCACAGTTAGAAGACCTGTTCAGCAATGTTTAGATGAAAACCTAGGAGAGAAATTAAAGCACTCTGCAAAATGTTGTAAGGATGCCTTGAGAAATCTGACTCAATAGAGGATATTAAGAGATACTGGAAGCATCTGAATTTATCTCTGATACAGATCTTGTGATATCCACAGGATCACTTGCAGGAACGGACGTGGGAGATTATCATGGCTGTATGTGATAAAAACAAACCATGCCAGTACTGACTATCTCAGAACATCAGAAAATAGGCTTAATACCCGCCATGCAATGGCTGGAAATCAGTCAGTGATATTTTCCTACCCATTTTACTCTCTGAAAATTTAAAATAACAGGCCTGAATCAATATGATAAGACATACTTATTTTGACCATATAGAATTTTGTTTTGGATAGCTGAAAATCCTGCAGAGCATGTCACGTTGAGGAGTAAAAATTCTAGGGATGCTAGTAATATTCTTAGGAAGCAAGTAAGAAGTAGGATTTATGGGTTTAGCTGATTTTTAAAATAGAATTTGCTGATCTCCTGATTTCTGTTTGTCTTACTAACTCTCCTCACTTTTTCATCTTTATGTATGTTATTTATTAATGCTCACAGGCGTAGAAGTGTATTTGCTTTCCTAACTCTGCTACCCTCATGCCTTTGGACTGATTATCTTTTGGCATTTTATATTAATCCTTGGTAAGTGATTTACTTGTTTTTCCATATGCAATGTGTAAACAGTGTGAATTTCTATTACATGAAAAATGTGTGATACCTTTGTTTTCAAACGGGTCAAAGCTTTTGAAGATTTAATTTTCTTGTACTGGAACATGGACTGGCGAGGATGTGGGTATCAAAGTATTTGCTACCCTGCTTCATCTGGTTTGTCTGTTTATGCTCCAACCCATTTTGGTATCAGAAAGCTAATCTTACAGTGCTCATCATATCCATCTCATTGCTGTCTTTGCAATTTTTGCTGCTTCATTTTAAGTCCTGGCTTCTTCTGTCCTGGTTATTTACATGTTCATTGCCTGGCACTGACTTCTGCTGCTGCTTTATTGTGCCCCACCTGTTTGGTGTGTGATGTCAAAGACCTTTGTTTTTTAAAGGTGCTTTTATTCTCTCCTGACATGAGTAAAAGTTTTGGTTTTTGAAAAAACCAGTTCACTTGCAGTTGATCCAACTAGGAGTCCCAAAGAGTAAAAATAGGGTCACTGTGTGCACATCTCATTGTGTATGTGTGTATATTTAATGCTTTAGTCTGTAAATAATTTATAAGGACTTAGTAAACAACTGATGGTTTTTTTGAAAGTACCTGACAGAGCCACTCGTCTGCTTAGAAGCAGAACCGTTTTACAAACCATTTAACAAATAATTATAATTATGATTGAAAAATGCTCAATTCATATAAAGAAACTTGAGTTCCTGATGGTCTTGAGTCCAAGTGAGAGGGTTTTACAAAAAAGCGGGTACTGAGGTAAAGATTTTCTTTCCCAAGGGTTTTCCCTGGTCTTACCATGTGGCACCAAAGCCCTGGCAGGCAGACATCAACATCTTCAGCACAGGGATTTTTGAGACTGATTTTCCTTGAGTTACAGTGGGTCTGTAGAAAAACCCATCCGAATTTTCAGTGGGCTGAGAAATGAGAGTGTTCATGTGAGTAAAGGAAGGTCCATTTCTACTCTCAGGAAGACAAAAGCATGTTCTCCACACACACCCCAGTGAGGAGCACGTGGGAGCACTGAAGAGTACCTCTCCAGGGTTCCTGTTCTATTGACTTGGAACTCGTCTGGTGTGAACTCAGCTGACTCTCGAGCTGCACAGTGGTGGAGGGTCAGGAGAGCAGGTGATCATTGTCTTGGAGGTCACACTGACCTCTCTTAGCTCTCTAATGGTCAGGAAGCCCAGCGTGGCCACTGTCAGAGGCACTGCTGCAAAAAGGGTTGTCATCTTCTTTTGCCCCTCTGCCTTTTTTCTTTTATTGTGCATTAACTCACCTTTCCACTTGAGTATCTTTCTTCAGAGGTTTCCTCTTCTACCTATTTTAGTCTAGATGATTAAGTTTACAGGAGCTGAAGTGGAATGAGATGAGATTAATCCCTGCCTTTGTATTTTAATCTGTAGAGTAAATGGAGTAACAGATGAAACACCAGCTAATGTTTCAAATACCTTTGTTTTGCACACAAGTTGGTTTGAAATATTTATGAACGTTCAGGAAACAACTGCAATGCTGAGAAACAAAGGCCTCTTGAGACTATCAAAACACACAAAATCCTTGCTGTGAAATGTATGTCAATCATTTGTTTTATTGCCTCTTGAAGTGTTCCTTGGAGAAACGTTCTTAGAAGCATTCCCATCATAAAGAGCATTTAGGTATTTTTTTTTTTGTTTTCAAATTAATTCTTATGTGCCTGACATTAAAAGGTTTACCATAGTCGCAGGGGATAGAGATGTGTTGAATAATTTAGTGGAATTAACTTTAAGATTTCATTGGAAAAAAAATCTTTGAAGATGTAAATACTACTAGTTCATGTGTACAGTACATATGAATGTACAGATCCCATGATAGGCTGAAGAGGTTTATAATATTTAATCTCCACATTAATATAAAGCTGCTATCACTATAGCTCTTGTTAATTCTGCAGACAAAGCTCCTCATCTAAATGGAAATGTATCTTGACAGAATAACAAAATTACTACAGGTTGTGGCTGCTCCAGAAACTGAACATTTTGTAAAACTTAATTTTGGAAAGTAATTCTTTATTGTTTTTTGATATAACTTCTAAACTTAACAGGGTAGAAAAATAAAAATACTCCACTTTTTAATATTTCTTTCTGTATATTTTCATTATTTACAGTTTAAAAGTCTTCTTTAATTAACTAATTGAAGCTGGGAACCAAGTGATCTAGAAATAATTTTCATATCACCATGAAATTTAAAATAGCATCATTATAATGTGAAAAATGAACAGATACTGTTTAATGCCCAGGAATTAAAAATTGACACTACTAAACTTCCTTCTGAGTAAGCAAGAATCTGTTTGTGCTCTGTGGCTGATTGAAGAGAGCAGATCAGTATTTTTAGACCTCTAGCCAAGTTATTCCAGGGTGCTTGCTTTGTGTATTTAATCTTATTTGTGACTTAACTTCTTTGTAGCAGCAACAAAATGAACACACACCCCCCTCCAAAATACCATGTGCTGGTAGCTGGTGTAGGGCAGTTCTTAAGTTCAGTCCTTTGGGTTTTACTGCTTAACACACTCAAAAACCTGCTCACAGCTGTCACTAGTGAATTATATCACTTATAAATCATTGTTTTACATGACTGGCACAATTATCTCCAGCTGTTAAAAGTCAATTAAATTATCTAAGGTTTGAGCTTGAATCCCGCTGAGGTCAGTAGGATATTTGCCATTGTCTTCATTCATCATCATAAGCAGGCTATGAGACAGGCCCTTGCTTTTTTCCTTCACCTCTTCTTGAATTTGCAGGTGGTGCTTTTGTCCCTTTGCCCGACAGAAGCTTCTCATTCCCAGTTGCTCCATAGTGTTGACATCCAATTTCCAAGCTCAGCTGGGCTCAGGCCCTGGGGACTCAGCCCCAGCCCACCCAAAGCCAGTGGGTCAGGATTTATAGGGGACCCATGGCTTTTGCTGGGCACAGATATTCCTTTTCACGGGCAGGTCATTCTCCGTGCCACAGAATGGGACATGCATCCCATTGGAGTCAGCAGAAGTTTTGCTATCAGCTTAAAATTAGTTGTTATCACCAATCTCCTCTTGAGTATGATGAAAAAATTCACATTCTTAAATCAGTACTGTCTTTGAATAAAGGCTGTACAGTAGCTTAATGAATGAAAAACACTTCCTTTTCTTTTACAGGAGTAAAAATGGATTAAAGAAGAGAAAGCTGACCAAGTAGGTAACTTGTCTGATATTTAAAGGAATAAGTCTTAGACTAAATATGCATTATGGATTACATGGCATAATTGCAGTTACAGATACAGAAAACGTCTTGGGATATGATAGACATATCCCAGGAGAGATACCTGAAGGCAGGAAACAAACAATAATTGGACAGAAGCAATTCTGCCCAAGAGATTGCAGTAAAACACACAAAATCAGTCATCAGGGAGAAGATCAATTATCCAACTTAGTGATTTCAGAGAGTTTATCCTTAGTTAAGAATTGCAAATGGTGAAAAAACCGGGATGCATTTGTTTGTAGTGCTATTTCCCTCTTGACATGGGGCTCTCATTACAGTTGTTGCTAGAACATTAGATCATTAATGCTAGCGGGTAAACAGGAGTAATTAAGTGGTGATAAGACAGGTTCCTTTGGGCATATTGCCTCAAAGTAAATGAGAAGATTACTGTGTACATGCTTCAGTAGCTTGTAAATTGGAGTATGATAATTAGGTGAGGGAAGCTGTTTACCTGTGTTTCGTTACACAGAGCGTCAGCCTAATTATTTCTGCATTATGTTTGGGGGCTGTGCCTGACTAACAGATAGATCTCACCTGGCAAAAAAAGTGTGGAAAGATGGCAGTTACTAAATCAAGGCTAATTCATACCTGCTGAAGCTCCCCATGGTTTTGTGTAGTTATGTACCACCTTTTCCAGCCACCATCTCTCTGGGAAGAGAATTCTAATGACAAATGTGTGTAGTTCTCAAAGCCAGCCGAGGAAGCAGTCAGGGCAGTGGCATCCAGAATGCTGGTTTAGGGGAATTTTTTTTTGGTGGAACTTGCAGAAAAAATCCAAGCCTAAATATGAAATCCATTTTGCTGCATGAGCAAAGCCCTCAGGGACATACCCACCTGTAAAAGCAGTTCAGGGGCCAGTGGCTGATCACAGGAAGGATGCATGAGCCCCTCAGAATGGTGGTTGCCTGTGGGTAGAACAAGCCCAGGGTGCTTCCTATCATCTGCTGAGGCACCCAGAGCAGTCAGCAGCCCTCTCTCAGCCTCTCTTTCTGGTGCCATTGTGATACAAGTAATGGGCAATACACCCACCATTTGGTGGCCCTGAACCACCAGGTTTGTCCTAATTTCTTTATAGCATTAACAGCTGCAAATAGATCATTACTGAGAGTATTCTGGGGGGAAGAAATGAAAGGTACTACAAAAATTGGGTTTTTTACTTAATTTCTCTGTATTTTTCTTTTAAAGCCCTGTCCAGTTGGACGATTTTGATGGATACATCAAGGATATGGCCAAAGATTCAGATTATAAATTCTCTCTGCAATTTGAGGTAAATCTCTGAGGGCTCTGCCCTCTGCTCCCTGCCATGCCCAGATCAGCTGTTTCAAGCTGTTAAGTGTGCATGGCGTGCTGCTGTGTGCTTGTGTTGGGGTGTTGCTGGGAGGGCCAGCTTCACTTCCTCTTCTGCAGAATTTAGAAGTGGAGCTTGGTGGTGTTGGCTTGGTGGTGGTGTTTGGTGTTAAAGCCTGCATTTAGTAAACTGATTGGAGTGGCTGATCACATTCAATTTGAGCTAATTGCCAGAAAAACACACTTTATTTAAGTTTAGGACATGCTGGCAACCTGAATTAAATTTGGGGTTCTAATGGCTTTATTTAGTATATTTAATGCCCTTAAATTGAGAGGAAGCGTTGAAAAGAGGAAGTAGCATCAGGAATCTCTTTAAGGGCAAGGAAATTTCTCTAAGACAAGTTCAGGTGCATTCTCGTAATTACCCAAAATTTAAAGTCAGTTTAGCAGCATAAAACTAAACCCCATCCCTATCCTAAGGCTGTTTCCCAAAGATTTAAACATGGAAAGGCAGTGGGGAGGACTCTCGCGGTGTTACCATGATCCCTTCCTGACAGCAAATTCCTCTGATGCACCACATATTAAATATAACTACTGAAGATAATGACTGGAAAGATCTTCAAGCATTCCCCCAAGACTGAAAGCCACTTGAGGACTTGAAGAAGCCCCTTTAAAGGGGGCAGATGAGCACCACAGAAATAACTTAGCAAGCCCCTCATGTGACAGTGTTTTGGCTGAGTGTGGGTAGAGAGGAGCAGTTTCAGTCACAGCAGGGATGGCAGCCATGTGTTGGAACATCAGGAGGAGAAGCCCCAGTGCTGCTCTCCAGCTGCTTGGAGCCCAGCTCAGAGGCATCAAATGAGGAAAATCAGTGTAGCCCTGCTGTCAATTCATAAAGTGATGTATGAGCATTTTCTGTCTGGTACCTGCCACAAGTAATCACTTCACAAAGAGTTATTCTCTGACTGTTTTTGAGGCTGACCTTGGCATTTTCCTTTCCGTTATCTCAGGAGCTAAAACTGATTGGGCTTGACATACCCCACTTTGCTGCTGATCTCCCCATGAACCGCTGTAAAAATCGCTACACAAATATCCTGCCATGTAAGTACAGCACGCACTAAATCCTGCTAAAATCCCTCGAGAGGAGAACAAGAGTTTTAATAAGAAAATTGGAGAATCAGGAGATGTTCTAAGGCTGATAAGAGCCTGTTTTACAGTCCTGCTCTGACAGAGAACCATGCAAGAGATGTTTTTTGTTAGCTTTGAATAGGTGTAGCTTCCTGGAAATGTTTATCATAGCAAGAGTTTGGAGGTGAGAAACACAAGGTCTTTTATGCTACTGAGTGGTGTTACTGTGTTTCTCTTACGGTTTTAATGAAGCCTAAGGGAGCCCAAAGAGACAGCACTTGGAGGGCGTGTTTGCAGAGCAGTAGTGATGATGTGTCCATGTAGTGTTTGCTGAAGCAAACATTGCTCTCTTGGTAAATACGAGAATTTTCTATTTTTTAATAGATTTTAAAAAAAATTTTTAGGATCTCCCATTTTTTAAGATTTTAATAGAATTTTTTTTGCCATTCTTGTAGGACTAATTTAAATTTTGCCTAGTTTTGCTAAGTTTTGCCTAGAGATGAGTGCCATATTTGAGAGGCAGGTTTTTTCTGATTTCTTTTTCCTTTCACAGATGATTTTAGTCGTGTCCGGTTAGTCTCAATGAATGAAGAAGAGGGCTCTGACTACATTAATGCCAACTACATCCCTGTGAGTACAGAGGTCTGGTCAGTGTGGCCTTCAGTGTCCTGCACAGCAGTCAGAGCATGGCCCTTGAAAAAAGCACAATACCTGCTGGAAGCTCAGTCATGTTCTCATCATCTCCTTCAGCTTCCAAATATTTTGCCTTACAGGGAGCAGCCACCAAGAAAAAGAAAGAAAAGGGAAAAAAAGGGTGGAGGGGGAAGATTTTTGGCAAAATTTTGCCACAGTAGCACTGGGTGAGCTGTGAATCTTTGTGAAGCTGCTTGGACTGGTAGGGAAATGAGCAGGAAACATTAAATGATTCAGCGGCCTTTTAAGATAGCGAGGTAAAACATAAACCTTGAAATGAGAAATTCTTCTAGATTTCTGCTGCACATGGAAAAAAAGGGCTAAGCCAGACACTCCAAATGCACACACAGCCCAGATGGTGCGTGGAGAGAACTTCTGCTTTGTGCCTCGTCTCTGGTGCTTCCCCTGGGCCTCCCTCCACCTGGCAGAGAGCAGCCACTTACCGGGGGTAGCACCCACGGTTTTGGGATAATTAAAGTCTACACAGAGCTGTGGCCAAATATTTTGACACTGGGGGTTGGCTGAAACCTCCTCAGCTCTTTCCACTCTCCCCTGAGCTTGTGCAGTCACTTTGGCTTATCCCTGCCGCTGCCACAGAGGTTTGCCCCTCTGGTAGCCCTGGTGCTGTGGCTCAGTGTGAGCTGGAGAGCAATATCCTCTGGGCTGCTCTGCCTGCAGAGGAGGCAGGGCACCACAGCAGCCCTTGAGGAAAAGGCCTTTCCCTTGGGGACCACAGGCAGATGAGCATTTTTGCAGCCTTGCTGTAGATAGAGCTGACCCTGCCTGTGCTGGAGCGAGCTGAGTGAACGTTGTGGAGAAAGGAGGAGCCCTTTGGATGAGTCAGCAGAGCCACTTCTCTGTCACTGTGGCATTGCCCAAGTGTGCACTGTTGAGCCAAGTGTCTGTACTTGGCTTCTCTGTGTCCAAGGCATGAACCTGAGCACTCACTCACCTTGATACTGCCTGAACTCACCGAGAATCAGAAAAGAAAAACATTCCAGGATTCAGAAGCACCGTGCACAACTCAGAAAACTTCTGTGGTGTGAGGTTGTGGATAGCAGCACCTTAAGTAGCAGTCGCTTTCAGAATTCAGTTCTTCTTTGCATGTCTTTAGATCTACTTACACACAGTAGCTGACCGTGGAAACTGGGATAAACATGTGGTATTAGTGCTGGGCTTTTCCTGGAGCTCACTTCTCTGCTGAGTCCCTGCCTCCAGACACAGAAGCCAGGGCTGGAGTGTGTCCCTGTGCTAACAGGGGTTTGTCACTTAGGTCAGACAAACAGCCCACGTGGGCAAACAGGCAGCAAGTTCTGTGTAGTGCAGAAACTCTGATTGAGCTGATTTGCAGAGGTGTCTGGAGGAAGCCGTTTGTGGGAAGTGCTCCCAAATCGCAAATAATTTCATGATCCATGTTCTGTGGTGGCACAGAAATTGCCCAATTTACATGGGATCATGCTGTGTGTTGGATGTGTTTTTTGCTCTTACTGGGAATACAGAATATCTTTCCAGATGCAATTTTGATGACACAGTCTCAGCAAATATGGTAATAGCAGATGCCAAAAGAGTCATTCTGTGGTCTTTTGTTATAATCTTAACAAGAGTCTTTTGGTTTTGGAGAGCAGGAAGGAGTCTTTCCAACTAAAATCATGTTCATAGGGATAGGAGAGGGAATACATGGATATAAAGCATCTGGGCAGCTGTTAAGAGCATTGACTCAGCATCTTCTCTATTATTTGAAGCAGAATTCTAATGAATATTTTATTAATTTAAGTCCTTATGACATAAACACATGCATATAATCCTGTTCCATTGACACTAGTGACTGAAAATCACTGCAGTCACTGCTTGGGATGAGCAGACTGGGCATCTGTAACTGGTTTTATGCCTATAACTAAACAAACCCTAAAGTTACAGAATCTGGAAGGAGTTGGAACTTTATTTTAGGGTTCTCATTACTTGCTTTTTGAATGTTGCCTTTTCTGCTTTCTGGGCAAATGCTTTGTGTGGTAACAGCTTCATCTTCTGTCCTTCATTTTAGATTGCTGATACTTTGGGAGCATCAAAATCTAGCAAAAGTTGTCATCACAAAATAAATACCAAAAAAAAGTAATTTCTTTATTTTAGAAATCACTTTTAGAAGTACAAATTGAACTTGAGCAAGCTGAAAAACCTATGAAAAATACATGTTCTGAAGCAGTAACCATGTCGATAAGCAGGACCTATCTCTTTGTCTCACAGGGTTATAATTCACCCCAGGAATACATTGCAACCCAAGGACCACTGCCAGAAACTAGGAACGATTTTTGGAAGATGGTTCTCCAGCAAAAGTCACAAATCATTGTTATGCTCACGCAGTGCAATGAGAAAAGACGGGTATGTAACAAAACCTTGGATGTGGTGTGAAAGAAACTACCCTGAAAACAGCTCTTTTGTGCTCAGTGAATGCTTCTGCATTCTTCCTGATCGTGAGGCAGCATCACCAGCCCTGGAATGGCACCTACCTTCCCATTTCAGGACCTTCTTCGACATTCCCTGATGTTCCCTGACCTCCTCTGACCTTCCTTGAGCTTCTTAGTCCTTTCTTGACCTTCTTGGACCTTCTCTGACTTCCTGCACCTTCTTTGATTTTTCCTGACCTTCTTTGACCTTCTTGGAACTTTCTACCTTCTCTGACCTTCTTTGACCTTTGGTGACCTTCCCTGACCTTCTTTGACCCCTTCTTACCTTTTCTGGTCTTCTTTGATCTTTTTTGACATACTTTGACATTCCCTGAACTTCTTTCACATTCTTCAACTTTCCCCGACCTTCTTCAACCTTCCCTGATTTTGCTTGACCTTTCTTTACCTTCTCTGACCTTATTTGACCTTCCTTGTCCTGCTTTGACCAGCTTTGATGTTCTTTGACTTTCCCTAACTTTCTTTAACCTTCCTTAACCTTCTTTGAACTTCTTTGACAATCCCTGACCTTCTTTGACCTTTTCTACCTTTTTACCTCCCCTGACCTTGTTATGAAGCCTCTCCTCTTTCATGAGGAGAGACTGAGAGAGCTGGGACTCTTCATCCTGGAAAAGAGAAGGTTCCAGGGATCTTGTGACTGATGGGAGGGAATGGAGACAAGGGACTCCTTTAGTGGAGTGACAGATCAAGAGGTGATGTACACAAATTAAAAAAAGCCACATTAATTTCCTTCTGAAGTCAGGAAACACTTACTTGCTGTCAGGGGAGACTGAGCACTGGCACAGGTTGCCCAGAGCTTGTGGAGTCTCCATTCTTGGAGATATTCCAGAGTCACCTAGACATGGTCTAGAGGTGGCTCTGCTTGAGAGGGGAGGGGGTTGGACAGGATAACCTCCAGGGGTCCCTTCCAGCCTCAGGCATTCTGTGATTCTGCACTTCTAAGTTTAAATAATTATAAAATACAAGTTTTATGCTTTGTGTTTTCCATTGATGTTGTAATAGATATATTTGGAATATAATTTGGGGGGAGTTATGTGGGCATTCTCTTTCCCAGTGTTTTGCTCCATTTAGACCTATTTTATCAGGAAAAGTAACAAAAGGCAATCTTTTCCTGTTCTTTGCTGTACTAAACTGAAAACTAATACACAGCTGCTGGCCACAATTAAATAGGAATGGTCAGGCTGGAAGTCATTGCAGGATAAATTACCTCTTATTGCAGCAGTACATGCACAGTGGTGTAGGCACAGCTAAACCTGAGGTTCTGTATCCTTTTGCTCATGCTGCTTTCTAAATGTGTACCTTTATAAAAATACAAATATGCCTGGATTTCCCTCCCTTTCAGGTGAAATGTGATCATTACTGGCCCTTTACAGAAGATCCTGTTGCCTATGGGGATATCACAGTGGAGATGCTGGGCGAGGAGGAGCACACGGACTGGGTGTATCGCAGCTTCCGAATCGGCTACGTGAGTGAAGCGCTCCTCGTGGCCCTGCCAGAGCAGTGGGAGTCATCTCAGCCCAGCCTTTTCTTTAACTTTTGTCCAATTCTGGCATTCAGTGGAAAACACCTAAGAGAGATCAATGTCCTTGCTCTCACTCCACACAGGCAAATGACCAAATCACAAAACTTTCCCCTAAAGTTGCTGTCTCTGAATTTCTCACCAAAGTGCAAGGCTGATACAAAAGTAGCACCAGAGCTCTGGGCACTTCTCTGGTACCAATAATTACTGGCAACAAATGTGTGAATTTCTTCTTTTCTGTATCTCAGGCACACCTTCTTGCTATAAATTAGTCAAAACTTAAAAATACAAATGTAGGAATTGAAAATATTTTTCAAAAGGGCAATTCTGCAATAATCATGTCTACCTGTAAAGTATTGAAACACGCACGAGAGCATGTGATTTCCAAATGAAAGCTCTCCATACTTCCAAGCATTTCTTCCCACCTTTGTTTCCTGCATCAGCTCCTTGCCAGCACTATCTCTTGAAGGAAAGTTTAGGGATATGGAGGAGATGTGGAAAAAGCTGTCCCCTGGTAATTCACCACTGGCCCAGGGCTTCATCTAAAGCCAGTAGAATTTTTAGCATTGTAAATGTTTTTTGTCGTAACGAATTTTTTTCCCAAATGTTTCCCCTGGTAATGATTTTTCTTCCCTTTTGTTTTTTGAGGTTTTTTTTTTTAAAAACTTAAAGAGAAAACCTCTCAAGAGTCCAGGCTTAACTGTTTGCCAGCAGTGTTGTTCTTTATCTGTAGCAGCATGAGAAAAGCAGAGGGAATGGAATAAAAAGAGGAAAAAAGCCCAAAGTTGAAAAATGTGACAGTTCTTGATTTAAAAGCAAAATAAAATGGAGCTACCACAGAGACAAAAGCAAAAAGCAAATCCCAAACCTAGAAACAGGAAGTTCATACCCATTTGATCATGATGTCATGATATCCCCCCCACTTTGTAATCAAATAGCATGTTTGTTCTTTGCCAGTTTTTTGGCTGGCTTCACTTTTTTTCACTTTTTTTCACTGTGGGGAAAAAATGAAAAACACAAAATGACAAAAAGCCCTCAGTGTGACTGAGTGAGAATATGCTGCAAAAACTCTGTGAAAACGCTGCTGTTCTGCCTCTCCCATCAGGCTGATGAGGTGCAAGATGTGATGCATTTTAACTACACTGCCTGGCCAGACCA
Organism: Oreocharis arfaki; assembly: GCA_013398015.1. NCBI lineage: Eukaryota > Metazoa > Chordata > Aves > Passeriformes > Paramythiidae > Oreocharis > Oreocharis arfaki. The sequence goes on along the minus strand of VZRR01007165.1, from coordinate 402,204 downwards.
CGGTGTCCCCACGACCAACGCTGCCGAGAGCATCCTCCAGTTTGTACAGATGGTCAGGCAGAAATCAGCAAAGACTAAAGGCCCCATGGTCATACACTGCAGGTAAATGCTTCAAGGAAAAGGAGAAGTACGAGGTGTGATGTTAAATAGGTTGGGAAGCCATGAGAAGGAGAGATTTTGGGGTTCTGCTCACCTGTTGGCTGAAGATGGTTCTCTGTGGTGTTACGGTGTTTGCAGCTCTCCCCTGTAACCTCATGGAGAAATTCATGGAGGATATTATTCTGTGAGTCTTCGTATCAAAAAAAGGTGCTCATAAGCCAGGGGAGAGATTTATATATAACATTATGATGTTGCTTTTTTTGGTCTTAAGAATTAAACACAGTTAAGGGAAAAAATGGGTTTTTACTTTGGTATTTATTTAAGGATCTTTAGGTGCAGCACTTCGTCCTGGTGTAGTGCACTGAAATGCACCCTGAAATGCACACACAATTACAGGCCTTGCAAATTAGCATATCTGTCAAAGATTCCCCAATGACAGGCTCAAGTGAACTTCCTGTCTTGAGGAACTTTCCCCCTGGATGGGCCTCTCTTAGTTTACAGAATGTGTTCTGGAGAGGACCTTGGTGTCTGGGGCGTTCTGACCCCTGACTGCGAGGCTTCCAGGATGTTTGGTTTCTTGGTTTAACAAAATAGTGGGTCTCAGCCAGGTTGTTGACTTAAGGAATTATAAGTATGTGGGCTAAAAGCATTAAGAATACATAAAAGTTATATAGAAGAGTATATAAAAGGGGTATAAAAGAATAGGCAAAAAACCACCATGGCATAAATGAAATCAAACCCCGCATTTACTACTTAATTGTTCTGGGAAGGAGCAGAAGCAAGTACCAGAGAGCTGGGTAACAACTGTAGTATTTTCCTTTTTTCAGCTAGGATGCTTGTAGCAGCAAAGAGGGATATTTTCAGACAGTATTTTTAGATGATGTTGTGCATCTTAGACCACATAGATTAAAAGTAGCAATGCTACAAAATGGGGGGGGGGGGCAAAAAAGAATATGTGGATCAACTCCTGCAGCAATTGTTCTCAAACCTTCAAGAAGGCACAGAATGAATTTGTCAGGTGATCTGTCGAATTAGCACATCAGAAGTTCCATTGTATTCATCTTATTTGAGAAATTAACACAACAAAAGCCAAAATAGAGACCTGTTTTGTGACAGTTGTGTTGAACTGTGTTGAGATAAACTGTTCAACATTATTGCAAATACTTTCAAGCCTTTTCAGAAAAAGAATGACAAAACAGAAGAAAGAATTTTTGCTAAAATAAACACTTCTGCCCTAGGTAGTAGGGCACTGGGATGTTGTGTGAAACTCTGTGAAACCTCTAAGGCCACACTCAGTGAAATCAGACTTACACACCACATGTGAAATTACAGTGCAAAGAATCATACACACATGAGAATCTCTAAATGAAAGCAGTGTGTATTTTTTCTAGCTGCTAAGCTTCCCTTTGGGGAAAATGAAGATTTTCGGCTGAGTGGTAGCTGTTTCTGTCTCATGCTCCTGAGGCACAAGTCCTGGAGTGCAGACTCTTCTGGGTGCTTTGTCCTTTGAGGACAAACTGCAGCGGTGCAGCGCCTTTGCAAGCCAAGAGCTTTGCAGTGTGGAGAGCTGTGGAAGTGAGTCCTGTGTGGTGTGACCCCGCTGTCTCTGGGCACTCGTTGCTCCCGAGGAGGTCTCTGTAGTTCTGGCTCCAGCCTCTGCAGTCAGAGGGGTCTCATGAGGTCCCTGAGGGGAGCAGTGACAGCAGGAGGAGCAGGCAGCTGAGGGTGGATGAGGGTGTGCGTGCACGTTCTGTGTGTGAGTGCATCAAGAAGAGCATAAAAAGGTGGAACATTTGCAGAGGCATCCACTCCATCCACCCTGCCCAACCAATGGATGATGGCTTGCGTGCCAGCAAATCCCACAGATCGACCATCCTGCCTGACCTCAGATTAGTTACACCTGATGGCTGCAGCAGCAGGACTCCTGCTCGTGGCAGTGCCACTGATTTTGCTGTGTGTCCCCTGCAGAAGAGGCTGAGATGAGATGCATGTCTGTGTGTGTTGCAGTGCTGGCGTGGGACGGACGGGAACGTTCATAGCCCTGGATCGGCTCTTGCAGCACATCCGTGACCATGAGTTCGTGGATATACTGGGCCTGGTGTCGGACATGAGGTCCTACAGAATGTCCATGGTGCAGACAGAGGTAAGATCTGCTCTCTTCAGCACTGTGGCAGCATTGTTGTGCCCATTTCATCCCCCTCTTTCACGTGTTCGTGTCCAGTGACTGTTGTTCCCCCTGAACACTTGACAAAATCGCGGTGAGTTGATGCAATCGAATTTTCATCTTCGTTGTGATCTTGTCACGTTGTTAATCTGCTGCATAGGTGGGTGTGATAATGTATCTGCAGTCTCACTGTCTTCCAGAGGAAATGAGTTATTCTCACCTCCTGTGGAATTAATATGCAAACAATGCATTAGAAGGGATTAACATGTGAAATTTCCAGACCACACTGCAAAGAGCTGGGCTCGCTGAGGGGATTAATGGCTCATGAAATGATACCAGTATCAGGCAGCCTTGTTCAAGTATCATGTTGGTATCATGCAGCCAAGCGTAGGAGCTCCTTACACAATGGAATTTCAAACAAGCGAAACAGACAAAAGGGTTGTGAGTCTGCCAGACACCTTCCTCACCCCTCTCCCAACCCAAATATCTACTGGGTAGTTCTTTTTCTGGTTTTAAGACAAAAATATATAGACAATATATACTGGGTAGGGGGGGAAATCACAAACTCTTTCTTCAAAGCTGAAGCTTTTATGCATCTAAACCTTCCCAGTTTGCCTAGTAATGAGGAAAATATGTCATATTTCATGCCTTTTGTACTCTTCCTTGGTTAGATACAGTATAAGCTGGCCACCTCCATGCAGTTGGAAGTGCCAACATCACTGTTTCAGGCTAGGTCTGGCAGATTGATTGTTGCCAAGGGTTGTTGAATCCAGAGCAAAGCAAAAAGCCTGGAACAGGGAGAGGAGAGGAGGGAAAGAACCTGCAGTGACAACAGCTAGCATCTGGAAACGAAAAAAAGTCCTTTTCAGTCCATTCTGGATCCTTCCTACCAAACTGCCACTTCTCATCACAATTCACTATATTAATCCAAAGGCAGATCCTTATGCAAGCACCAGAGGAAAAAAATCCTGATGGTTGATTGATTTCAGCTGCAACTGTTACCACTCCAGGGGTGATGTGGGGTTTTTTTGTAGGGTTTCTTCTTTTTAATATTTCATTTTTTCCATGTAGAACCTCATTGGCTGCCTGGGGCTGATGCCAAGGGCAGTTACTGAGCTGCTGCTGCTGCAGGCCTCAGAGGTCACCAGGTGACACTGACACTCAGTCACAGAGGCCACCGAAAAGTTTTTCCTTACAAAATCTGAAACCACTGACAGCCCACCTGAGTTCACATTACCTTGTGTGCTGGAAACTTGGCAGTGTCTCAATGAGCAGTTTAAAAAAAAAAACCCAAATGGCACAGGCTCAAAAAGGGAGTTAGAATGGGCAATACCCTGAATTGCAACCAGTCTCTCCAAATCAGTGGGTGTGAGGGAATCCAGGCGTTTCTGTGGTGTGAATCATGCCTCAAACTCACACTGGTTTCTCCTGGCATCAGCAGGCCACTGGGGACAGAGGTGAAATGCAGACTTGGGTTTGGAGACAGTTGATTTTGCTTGAGATTCACTTGGCCCTTGTGCCTCGTGCACATAAAGGTTAGTGTCAGGATTCATCAGGGATTGCCTGCTCTCTCTTTGAAACTGAAAAGTCTTCAATTAAGGTTATTCTGAATTGGATTACAGTGTTTGATCTGTATGATGACAATGCTTAGAAAAGTCAGTCCATAACCAAAGCGAAAGACAGGCACAGTCTTGTGGCAAAAAAACATGTCCAGAAATACAGAGATGCATGTGATTGACTCAACCCACAGTGTCACTTGCACAGAGGTTGATAACTCCCCAAATAATTAACTACTCTGTTAACAAAATTAGGGGTTTTCTTTTTTATTTATAACAAGTCAAAACATGAACCTCATTAAAATGTTTCAGGTGCATATGTGGCATGGGTGCCATTTGTTGCACATAAAGCATTCAGATACCCTTCTTGGAATTCATTCCTTTTTAGGCAATGTAAAGTAGATCCACTTTACCTCAGATTCAACTCTTCTGTCATCATTCAGGTTATTAATAAGTGATTATGGTGCCAGGTAGATTTCATGCTTCCTGAGCTGCTGTCTGTAACAATTGTGGGCTATTATTTTGGGAGCTGATAACTCACTGTGCATTGTGAGGGGCTGAGGTGGGAGACATGGAGCTGTGCAGGCTGTTACTGTGAGCTATCAAAACTGTTTCACTGGTTGGGTTTCTGTCACTCTTTTTGAAGGGCAAAAAATGCCCACTTATTTGGTCTTTTCTCCTAGGAACAGTACATTTTTATTCACCAGTGCGTGCAGCTGATGTGGCAGAAGAAGAAGCAGCAGTTCTGCATCAGTGATGTCATATATGAGAACGTCAGCAAGTCCTAGTTCAGAATCACGGGTGGTAAGTCAGGCAAGCCTGGCCCTGTGCCGTGCCCACAGCCTCACACCCCCATGCCAGAAGCTTTGCTGGCAGTCTGGGGCTTTCCTTACTCCTGTTTCATGTTCTCATGGAGAGTTAGGGGAAAATCCATCTAGCCTCTCGCACTAAATAATCCACTACCCTTTCCATGGCACTGGGAGAACATGTGGGCTCACTCATGTTTAAAGGAAAAGAGAATCCAGAACTCCTGATGAGCCATCTCACCATTCCCTGCCACTTGTCCTAACGCGCCTTGCAAAGCTTAAAGGGAGGGAAACCTTCAATATCTTCAGTCACTCTCAAAAAAGAATATTGCCTGGTTACCGAGGCCAGCAGAGGCTTGGGGATGCTGTGCCAGAGGGCGAGCTGGTAACCAAACAGCTCTGACATGAAACAGTGGGACATTTTTGCATCAATCTAAAATCATAGAGCCAGGGAAGCAGCAGCCTCTCAAACTGGTACCACCCCTAGCGTAAGTGAAGGGGCGGTCTTGCCTTCCCCCTGAGCCCTCGTGCCTGAGCAAAACAAGTGGCTGTGAGCACGAGGTTTGCTGGTGGGGACAAGCTGTGAGGACTTCTGTCACTGCTCCTTAAGCTACTAAGCTTTGGCTCATTAGGTGGCAGCAATAACCCAGCCATAACCTTAATCCTCGCTTTTGGGTGGAGCAGGAAGCTGCAGACTTCGACACAAACTCCTTCTCAAGCAGCTGGTGGAGAGCTGGGCTGAGGGCAGCACCTCCAGCCGTGTCTGCTGTGTGTCTGTGGTGTTGCACGTGTGCCTTTATTGACTTCTGTGTGCACCGTCCTCCTGCCTGTAAAGGAACCCCAGTTCCCCTCTCTGTCCCTAATATTTAGGTGGTTCACTGTCTGATCCCAGTCCCAGCACCCAGCTGCCTATACTGCTGGGCTGCAGTCCCTGCCTGTGTGGAGGGTCAGTAAAACAAATGTGTAAAAGTGTATTTATTTCCTTTCCTTCTTTCTGAAGCATTCTGTTTGCTTGGTTGCAGGTGAGGCCACGAAGCACACCCATCTTCCCTTGCTTCTGATTTTTTTTCTGTTGATGGTTTGGAGGAGCAGGTGTTGTGCCACGAGAGACCACTGCTTTGCAGTACATGGACAGTGAGGGAAAGAAACTTGTACCTTTCTGAAGCACTGGGGAGACAAAGCCTTAACGAGCCTGCGGTGTCTTTTGAACTGTTTAATTTCTGGACTTTTTTTTTAAATACTGGACCAAATTCAACTGAACAACATGAAGGAAAAGACACTCTATGTGCATAAGATAGATTGCTCCAGAGCGTTGGGGTTTTGTTTGGTACTTCTGGTAATTTCTTTCATAATTTTTTTGTTTTTTCTGTGCAGGTTGGGCTTAAGGTTAAAGTAAGTGCAATATTTTTTTAATGGTTGACTGAAGAGCTTTCTTCATGTGTCACTGGTCTGTGCTAACGTCCCTAGGAGAGCAGGCATTGTTAGTATCTAATAATACCTCATTAGTGAATAGCGAGGCATGAACATACATGAAGAAATCTGGAGATTGTGAGCAGGGGCTGGGAGGGCGGGGGGGTTGCTGGGTACGTGGATTTGACTGTTTCCTTACAGCACTGATGTTCGTGGGGCCTGGGGGGAGCACGAGACCCGAGGGACGGACTGGCGAGCAGAAATCCAAGCCCGAAGCTGAAATGGGCAGCTGGCACTGAGAGCAGGGGTGGGTTTGGTTCTTGACTGGGCTGCCACTAATTAGCAGAGGGATTGCTCTTTTTGCCGACCTTTTTCAGTAATGCCACTGATCAGGCTCTTGTTTTTGACCAATCTAATCACAGGGCAACTGAGTTTCAAGCTGGGATATCTTAGCGTATATACTATAGCATTTAACTCTCTGAGCAGTCTGTGGTGCCTATACCCCTCACTCATTTATTATTTTTAGTAATTATTAACCCTGTGTAAAAACGTGAAGCTGGTTCAGGTTGGAGGGGTGGAAAGACAAAAAAAAAAAAACCGAAACAAAAAGTGCTTTAATAGACGTAACTGTTTTTCCTGAACCAGGAATTTACAATGTTACAAATACAAGGTTTTGGCATGTGGAGGGCTGGTTATCAGTTTGTTGCTACGAGGCTGCCAAAGTGTCAGTATGGATTCCTGCAGGGCCTTTGGGGGCAGGGCGGGGGGCTCTTTTCTTTTTCGCTGTCCGTTTCAGTTCTAGTCAAAATAATTAGCTATATATATATATATTTTTCTTTTCGGTCTTTGTATAATTCCGGTACATCATTGTGTATTGTGACATGGATGCTGTCAGAATGGATGTTTGATGGCATTTTTGTAACCTGTTGCTTTGTGTCACCTCATTGGAAGTTAGCAGCAATGGTACTCAATGTAAACAAAACAGACTTGAACTGAAAGTAAACACACTGGATTGCTTACCTGTGGAGAAGTCACTGTCAGCAAAACACACCTGCACACACTTTTTGTTTCATTAACCCGGCTCTGCTGTCCCCTGGCAGGGCACCAGGGTGCAGGTCAGTAGCTCAGCTGCTCCCAGGAGCCTGATAATCTCCTTCAGCTGATGCTCCTTTCTGGTTTTTTTCTTCCAAAGCTATTCCATTGGCAGGTAAATAAGTGTATACTTATTTAATTAAATAACTACTTCATCATGGTGTCGGTTACAGTGGAAAACTTCCTTCGGACCATCCCCTGTATATTGTGCAAAACTGCATAGACATCATAATTCCCCAGTAAAACAGGTCCTTGTGAGGGGTACTAAAGACACAGGACCCCACCTCTGATGACTAAATGGGTATGACATGCATTTCCCCTCCCCTCTGTTTCCGTGTATCTAATACTACTTCCACCAATCCCAGTCTTTTGGTTTTTTTCTTCCAAAGCTATTCCCCAGTAAAACAGGTCCTTGTGAGGGGTAAAGACACAGGACCCCACCTCTGATGACTAAATGGGTATGACATGCATTTCCCCTCCCCTCTGTTTCCGTGTATCTAATACTACTTCCACCAATCCCAGTCTTTTGGTTTTTTTCTTCCAAAGCTATTCCCCAGTAAAACAGGTCCTTGTGAGGGGTAAAGACACAGGACCCCACCTCTGATGACTAAATGGGTATGACATGCATTTCCCCTCCCCTCTGTTTCCGTGTATCTAATACTACTTCCACCAATCCCAGTCTTTTGGTTTTTTTCTTCCAAAGCTATTCCCCAGTAAAACAGGTCCTTGTGAGGGGTAAAGACACAGGACCCCACCTCTGATGACTAAATGGGTATGACATGCATTTCCCCTCCCCTCTGTTTCCGTGTATCTAATACTACTTCCACCAATCCCAGTCTTTTGGTTTTTTTCTTCCAAAGCTATTCCCCAGTAAAACAGGTCCTTGTGAGGGGTAAAGACACAGGACCCCACCTCTGATGACTAAATGGGTATGACATGCATTTCCCCTCCCCTCTGTTTCCGTGTATCTAATACTACTTCCACCAATCCCAGTCTTTTGGTTTTTTTCTTCCAAAGCTATTCCCCAGTAAAACAGGTCCTTGTGAGGGGTAAAGACACAGGACCCCACCTCTGATGACTAAATGGGTATGACATGCATTTCCCCTCCCCTCTGTTTCCGTGTATCTAATACTACTTCCACCAATCCCAGTCTTTTGGTTTTTTTCTTCCAAAGCTATTCCCCAGTAAAACAGGTCCTTGTGAGGGGTAAAGACACAGGACCCCACCTCTGATGACTAAATGGGTATGACATGCATTTCCCCTCCCCTCTGTTTCCGTGTATCTAATACTACTTCCACCAATCCCAGTCTTTTGGTTTTTTTCTTCCAAAGCTATTCCCCAGTAAAACAGGTCCTTGTGAGGGGTAAAGACACAGGACCCCACCTCTGATGACTAAATGGGTATGACATGCATTTCCCCTCCCCTCTGTTTCCGTGTATCTAATACTACTTCCACCAATCCCAGTCTTTTGGTTTTTTTCTTCCAAAGCTATTCCCCAGTAAAACAGGTCCTTGTGAGGGGTAAAGACACAGGACCCCACCTCTGATGACTAAATGGGTATGACATGCATTTCCCCTCCCCTCTGTTTCCGTGTATCTAATACTACTTCCACCAATCCCAGTCTTTTGGTTTTTTTCTTCCAAAGCTATTCCCCAGTAAAACAGGTCCTTGTGAGGGGTACTAAAGACACAGGACCCCACCTCTGATGACTAAATGGGTATGACATGCATTTCCCCTCCCCTCTGTTTCCGTGTATCTAATACTACTTCCACCAATCCCAGTCCTAGAGCAGGGGTGCTGTTTCTCCAAGTACCAGATGGATACAAAAGGGCAGAGCACCCTGTGTCAGGGAGCCAGCTGGTAGCAAAAAAGGCTTCAGTGGTGCACATTTCTCCCTCATTTCACTGGAGTGCCTCAGCTGGGGGGGGCCTGCCATTCCAGTAGGAACAGCAAAGAGCTGTCTGGCCTAAACTGAACACAAAATAGAATTATAAATGAGCGCTTGACCATTTAAGCCTTGCCTCCATGCTTTTCAAAAAAATTTATTTCAGAGATTCATTACATGTTTATTCATAAAATATGTTCATATCCCTCTAGAGAACTGGTGGGGGGAAAAAAAAAAAGCAACCCACAAATGTTCTTTCTCATCTACTGTCTCCTCCCTCCTGCTGGCCATTGCCCGTTGAGTCTACATGTGTTCTGTATCACACACCAGGGTGAGCAGGTTACCTCTAAATCAGTCATGTGTGCCCACAAAATGTCACAGTGCGAGCTGGCTGTAACAGAAGCCTGGCTGAATGTGACAGAGTACAAGATTGCTGCAATGATGCCAAAATCACATTGTTACAAAGGACATTGCCTGAGCAGCCTGAATTTACTACAGAGTTTATGAATGCGTGTCAAAAATTATTCCATTTGCACAGTAGCAGGTGCGTATTTTTCCTTTAATGGCTTCTTAATCACAAAGTCCATTGCAATGAAAACTGCATGAGAATAATACCTTTTCCTGCCCCACACAGTATGCAAAACTGTGTGAGTGGGCATGTCAGGATGGCAGTGGAAGGCACCTCGCCCAGCATTCAA